>WNWK01036554.1:0-19084 GCA_009830355.1 Cherax destructor
CATCGGAGTACAAAACTAATTCCAACCACACAATAGAGCGAAAACTAATGTCAAAGACCTGGGAGTGTTCATGTCAGAGGATCTCACCTTCAAGGACCATAACAATGTAGCAATTGCATCTGCTCGAAAATGACAGGATGGATAATGAGAACCTTCAAAACCAGGGATGCCAAGCCCATGTTGACACTTTACAGATCGCTTGTTCTATCTAGGCTGGAATATTGCTGCACACTAACTGCACCTTTCAAGGCGGGTGAAATTGCTGACCTTGAAAATGTGCAGAGAACCTTCACGGCACGCATAAGTGCGATAAACCACCTCAACTACTGGGAACGCTTGAAGTTCCTAAACCTGTACTCTCTAGAACGCAGGCGGGAGAGATACATTATTATATACACATGGAAAATTCTCGAGGGCTTAGTACCAAACTTGCACACAAAAATCACTCCCTACGAAAGCAAAAGACTCGGCAGGCGATGTAACATTCCCCCAATGAAGAGCAGGGGTGCCACTAGCACGTTGAGGGACAACACAATAAGTGTGAGGGGCCCAAGATTGTTCAACTGCCTCCCAGCATACATCAGGGGGATTACCAACAAGCCCCTGGCTGTCTTCAAGCAGGCACTGGACAGGCACCTCAAGTCGGTACCTGATCAGCCGGGCTGTGGTTCGTACGTTGGACTGCGTGCGGCCAGCAGTAACAGCCTGGTTGATCAGGCTCTGGTCCAACAAGAGGCCTGGTCACGGACCGGGCCGCGGGGGCGTTGACCCCTGGAATTCTCTCCAGGTAGACTCCAGGTAGACACCCACTTATCAGGCCCCCTGTCCCCACCCTAGCAAATGAAAACCCACCGTCACAGTTACCCCCCACCCCCACCTCAAGCTGCACCCCACCTGCCCATACCCCAACCATACAATCACCCCCACCCATGCTGCAACCCCCTGCGGGCACCCTGCCCACACCCCCATCCCACCAAGATCTCCCCAGGGCCACAGTATTGGAAACAAGGTTGAAGGTTTGGTACACAAATGCGGATGGAATTACGAATAAGTATGAAGAGTGGAATGAAAGAATAGATGAGGCATCCCCAGACATCATAGCGGTCACAGAAACTAAACTAAATGAGACAGTAACAGATGCAATCTTCCCACAGGGATATCAGATCCTGAAAAAAGATAGGAGGAGCAGGGGGGGTGGAGGGGTTGCACTGCTTGTAAGGCACCGCTGGAGATTCGAGGAAATGGTAGGAGTGGAGGGGGGTAGAGAACGGGATTTCATAGTAGGTACCATCCAGTCTGGGGAGCATAAGATAATCATTGCAGTGATGTATAACCCACCACAGAACTGCAGGAGGCCAGGAGAAGAATACGATGAGAACAACAGAGCGATGGTGGACACTCTGGCGGAGGTGGCAAGAAAAGTACACATGAGCAGAGCGAAGCTACTGGTCATGGGAGATTTCAACCACAGGGAGATCGACTGGGAGAACCATGAACCACGTGGGGGTCCAGAAACTTGGAGAGCCAAGATGATGGACGTGGTACTGGAAAACCTGATGCACCAACATGTCAGGGACACGACCAGAGAGAGGGGAGAAGATGAACCAGCAAGACTGGACCTTGTATTCACCCTGAACAGCTCAGATATTGAAGACATAACGCACGAGAGCCCCTGGGAGCCAGTGACCATATGGTGCTTAGCTTTGAGTACATTGTAGAGCTACAGGTGGAGAGGGTAAACAGTACCGATAGAGACAAACCAGACTTTAAAAGAGGAAACTACACGGGCATGAGGAATTTCCTGCAGGACATTCAGTGGGAAAGGGAAATGGAAGGACTGACAATAAATGAAATGATGGAATACGTAGGGGCAAAGTGCAAGGAGGCAGAGGAACGGTTTATACCCAGAGGCAAAGGTTTAAATGGGAAGGCCAGAAAGAGCCCCTGGTTTACCCAAAGGTGCAGGGAGGCACAGACTCAGAGTATCAGAGAATGGAAACGGTACAGAAGGCAAAGAACCCAAGTAAACAAAGAGATTAGTAGAAGAGCTAGAAACGAGTATGCACAAGTACGGAGGGAGGCCCAGAAACAGTACGAAACGACATAGCATCGAAGTTAAGTCCGACCCCAAACTGATGTTCAGTCACATCAGAAGGAAGACAACAGTCAAGGACCAGGTGATAAGGCTGAGGAGAGAAGATGGGGAACTCACAAGTAATGACCAAGAGGTATGTGAGGAGCTCAACTTGAGGTTTAAGGAAGTATTCACAATGGAGGAAGGAAGGCAGCTGGGTAGACAGGACATGGTTCGTCACCAACAAGGAATGTACCAAGTGCTAGAGGGCATACACACAACTGAGGAGGAAGTGAAGCAGTTACTCAGTGACCTCGATACCTCAAAGGCGATGGGTCCGGACAATATCTCCCCGTGGGTTCTTCGGGAAGGAGCTGAGGTACTGAGTGTGCCACTTACCATAATATTCAACACATCCCTTGAAACTGGGCAGCTACCTGAGGTATGGAAGAAGGCCAACATAGTCCCCATCTTTAAAAAAGGAGACAGAAAAGAGGCACTAAACTATAGACTATACATGTATAGTGTGCAAAGTCCTGGAGAAAATCATCAGGAAAAGAATGGTGGAACACCTTGAGCGGAACAGGATAATAAACACCAGACAGCACGGATTCCGGGAAGGCAAATCCTGTGTAACAAACCTCCTAGAGTTCTATGATAAAGTAACAGAGGTAAGGCAGGAGAGAGAGGGGTGGGTTGATTGCATTTTCCTGGACTGCAGGAAGGCCTTCGACACAGTTCCTCACATGAGATTAGTAAAGAAGTTGGAAGAACAAGCAGGTATAACAGGAAGGGCACTGGAATGGATCAGGGAATACCTCAAAGGGAGGCAACAACGGGTCATGGTGCGTGGTGAGGTATCACAGTGGGCGCCTGTGACAAGCGGTGTACCGCAGGGGTCAGTCCTAGGACCAGTGTTATTCCTGGTATATGTAAATGACATGACGGACGGGATAGACTCAGAAGTGTCTCTATTCGCGGATGATGTGAAAATAATGAGGAGAATCACATCGGAAGAGGACCTGGCAGGGCTGCAAACAGACCTGGACAAGCTCGACATCTGGTCTAGCAGATGGCTTCTCGAATTCAATCCCTCCAAATGCAAAGTCATGAGGATCGGAGAAGGGCAAAGAAGACTGCTGACAGAGTACAAGCTAGGCGGACAAAGGCTACAAACCTCGGCAAAGGAGAAAGACCTTGGAGTGAGTATAATGCCAAGCACGTCTCCGGAGGCACACATCAACCAGATAACTGCGGCAGCATATGGGCGTCTGGCAAACCTTAGATTAGCGTTCCGTTACCTTAACAAGGAATCGTTCAAGACACTGTATACCGTGTACGTCAGGCCCATACTAGAATATGCAGCACCAGTCTGGAACCCACACCTGGTCAAGCACGTAAGGAAACTAGAGAAAGTGCAAAGGTTTGCGACAAGGTTAGTTCCATAACTCAGGGGTCTGTCTTATGAAGAAAGATTGAGGGAAATAGGACTAACAACACTTTAGGAAAGAAGGGTCAGAGGAGACATGATAACGACATACAAAATACTGCGGGGAATTGACAAGGTAGATAGTGACAGGATGTTTCAGAGAGGGAACACAGAAACAAGGGGACACAACTGGAAGCTGAAGACTCAGATGAGTCAAAGGGATGTCAGGAAACATTTCTTCAGCCACAGAGTAGTCAGGAAGTGGAATGGACTAGAGAAAGATATAGTGGAGGCAGGAACCATACATAGTTTTAAGACAAGGTATGATAAAGCTCATGGAGCAGGGAGAGCAGAGACCCAGTAGCAGACAGCGAAGAGGCGGGGCCAGGAGCTGAGTCTCGACCCCTGCAACCACAATTAGGTGAGTACACACACACACACACACACACACACACACACATAGAGTCATACCTCGGTTAATGATGCTGTCAGTTAACGATATTTTCGGTTAACGATATTTATGACGTAAAAAATTATTGCGGTTAACGATGTTTGCTTCGGTTAACGACATTCGTACCGGACGTGTCCGCGTGGCGCCCAGCTGAGCGCGCACTCTAGGGAGTGTCAGTGTGCTATTGTTTACAAGCGAGAGCGACCACCCACCCACACCCACACATTCATACCAGTATATTGTCATTATTCCACTTTTTTTAGTGCTTGCAACTGCTAAATAAGCTACCATGGGTCCAAAGAAAGCTCCTAGTGCCAGCCCTGTGATAAAGAGTGTAGCATTCATGCAGGGAGTGTAGCAGGCATGCAGGGAGTGTAGCAGGCATGCAGGGAGTGTAGCAGGCATGCAGGGAGTGTAGCAGGCATGCAGGGAGTATAGCAGACATGCAGGGAGTGTAGCAGGCATGCAGGGAGTTTAGCAGGCATGCAGGGAGTGTAGCATTTATGCAGGGAGTGTAGCATTTATGCAGGGAGTGTAGCATTTATGCAGGGAGTGTAGCATTTATGCAGGGAGTGTAGCAGGCATGCAGGGAGTGTAACAGGCATGCAGGGAGTATAGCAGGCATGCAGGGAGTGTAGCAGGCATGTAGGGAGTGTAGCAGGCATGCAGGGAGTGTAGCAGGCATGCAGGGAGTGTAGCAGGCATGCAGGGAGTGTAGCAGGCATGCAGGAAGTGTACCATTCATGCAGGGAGTGTGACATTAAAAGAAAAAGGCCAGTAACCCCAGAAAAGAACTTGCCACCTGCAGTGTTAATGGAAGGGGATTCCCCTTCCAAACACTAGCATACTATACTCCATCCTTTCCCCTCCTCCCGTCCTCCACACATCAACAACTCTTCAATAAATGTAAGTGACATGTTATTGTACTATATTTACATGTGTATTTATTTATTGTTCATTAAATTGTGTATTATTTAATGTCAAAAAGTTCTAAAAAATATTTTATTTTACTACTTTTGAAAGTCTTGGACGGATTAATTTTATTTCCATTATTTCTTTTGGGGAAAATTGATTCGGTTAACAATTGTTTCGGTTAAAGATATGCCCTCTCTGATGGATTAATATCGTTAACCGAGGTATGACTGTATATATATACAGGCGGACCCCGCTTATACAGCAAACTATTGCTGTAAAGTGAAATATAACACAACACACACAAACACACACACACACCCTTTTTTTTTTTTCTTCACATTCAAATGAATATAAAAACCTGATATGCTACATTATCATATACAGTGGTACCTCGGTTAACGATGGTTCCCAAACTCGCCCTTTTATGTAAGTTTATTTTTTTAAATGCTTTTGTAAGTGTATTTTTGGGGGTATAAAAGGACTTGTCTATTTTACATTATTCCTTATGGGGATAAATTCGTTTGGTAATGGCACTTGAACAGCATTCTGGAACGAAAAAATATTGTTAACCGAGGTACCACTGTATTAAGTGAGCAATAGAGCTAGGCCTAAAAAAAATGTATGTACAGTACACACGTTACTTACCTTAAAATATTTTTGTCCTTAGCTTATAGTGAGTGGTGAATATATTATAGGAAGTCTGAATAAATAAAGAATGGCTATAATAGAAAACCGCTGCAATAGCGAAACACTGTCAAGCTAAACGCTGTAAAGCGGGGCCCTCCTGTATATATAAAGGGATATTTACCTAAGAGAATAATTATACAGTGGACCCCCGACTATTTACCGGTCTGAGTATCGGCCTACTTGAGTTTCGGTCGCTTTTTTCTGCCCATTTTTCCCCCGACTATCGGCCATTTCCCCGAGTTTCGGCCCGCATACCAGACCTGTCCGCCTGCCTGCACAGGTGTCGTGAGCCAGTCTAGCTTTGTTTACCATTGAGTGAACATTACCCAGTGCACTCATTCAAACATTTCACAATAATTTTATTGTGTTTATTGATTGTCACTGTGAAATAAGTCACCATGGGTCCAAAGAAGCTTCCTAGTGGCATCCCTGTGGTAAAGAAAGTGAGGAACACCATCGAACTGAAGAAGGTGCAGGAATAAGGTGCAGGAATTTGTTGAAAAATACCACCCTGAGCAAGCTGAAATAAGCCATCTCTGCAACAAGTTCAGTGACAGAGCCATATTGCACTTCAAAAACATGTTAAAGAGGTGCCAGAAACAGAGGACTGTGAACAGTTATTTTGTGAGACAGGGGTCCAGTGACTCAAGCTGGTTCTAGTGGCATTAAAAGTCCAAGAAGGGAAATAACCCCAGATAGGGCTTTGATACCTGAAGTCCTTATGGAGGGGGATTTCCCTTCCAAACACTAAGCCCTCCCTCACTCCTCCTCCTTATCTTCCAGATGCCAGCAAGTCTCTTCAATAAAGGTAAGTAAATGTTATTTTAAATGTAAATTTATAAATTTAATATGTGTTGTTATTATGTGTTTTGTGTATGTAAAACTATAGTTATTCTTTAAAAAATTAATTTTTTGTGAATATTTTTGGGTGTCTGGAATGGATTAATTGTATTTACTGTACATTTTTTCTTATGGGAAATAATGGTTCGACTTTCAGCCAGTTCGAGTTAAGGCCTAGCTCCTGGAATGGATTATGGCCGATACTCGGGGGTCCACTGTACTTGGTGTTGGTGGGAGAGTGGCAAAGAGTGAGTGACCTGGTACACCTGACGTAGCTTACTTGTGTGCCTTAACTCCTGGAAAGATTCAACAATGGTACAAAGTCATATCTTATTTAAGTTTATCTGTAAGCATTACCCTACCTTGGCCTTTCTTGGGTGTTGGTGCAGCCACTGACTTAACATCTTCCAGTGAAAACCTAGATGTCTTGCTTGGCTTCTGTGATCTTGCAGGTGTTGATATATGCAACCTGAACTCTTTGAGTGAACTGAGCTCAGACTTGCAATCTCACTTCTTGTATAGGAGTCAAGAGTTACAAGCAACAAGGCTGAGGACATATCCAGAGCTGCATCGTCTGAGGATGAAAGTGCATTCACTTATGACATCTTTATCGGATACATTTCAGCCCTGAGACTTTGGTCACTCCAAATGATACAAGAGATTGAGAAAACATGGTATATGTAGGAGGGACAGCAGGTCATTGGTGAAGATCAGCTGAAGGTGCCAGGTCATGTAATTGCCACGTTACATGACAGCAGGGAATCAGCATGGAGCAGTGTCATAAGTGCAACAGAAATTGAGATGTTAAATGATTAATAGAAATAAAGACCTTATTTTATTTGCCAGACCTGTTGTAAGCAGCAGTTATTAAGGACCCTTCAATACAGTGATGCCTATCAATGTTTGATTTTCTGTAGGTAACTTTGGCTTTGTTCCATTGCATGAGATGTCTCTCTTTAGACCTGCACAAAACAACCATTGTTGGTGTCAAACCAGTTACACACATTTTTGCATTCCTGGATCTGTGTGGGAAGGATTCCTCCACATTTCTCCTAGGTAGGTCTTGTTACATGTTCCATGTGGTATAGTGAGATGACCTGTATCAAAGCTCCCTCTCCATAGCTGACATGAGACACATGATAGGGGTTTCTTGCAGTTCTTGATGAATATGGAGTTCCATGAGTCTGGGCCTGGGGCAGAGTGCGTGGGCATGTTGTCGATGGCTTTTTTCAAAGTCCAGTGGTGTTAGGGTAATATCAGAAATTCTGGAGATGATTTTGAAAGGAGTGGAGAGGGATGGTGTGGCCCTGCTGGGCTGAGGAGTGGTAAATAACCATGGGCTTACCCTTGAAATAACCTGACACATTACTGCAAAGGAGCAAGCCACCTCAAATCCCGGTGCAGTGCACTCTTCTTTTGCTGAGTGATGTAAGTTCCGATGGTATCCTCTTCCAATGAAGACTTGTCTCATCAGTGTTAAACATTTGCTGTGGCTCATACTCACCCTGAGAAATAATATCCTGCAATCAGCAGGAAAATTTCCTGCAGCTGTGTTATCAGCTGCAGCACTTTCACCATAAAACTTAATATTATGCAACTGATTGTGCAACTTGAACTTATGGAAGCAGCCTGTACTGAACACACACACACTCATTCAGGTCTTCCTTCCTCACCACACACTGTTTTATAGTACTCCAAGACCTCTCTTACTAAGATTAATTAAGTAGTGTAACTTTCTTGGTTTTTCTGCTCAATCCTGTCATTCATTAATTTTTCTGTCTTATTTACTCATTGCACAAGCTCACATTTTTGCCTGATTCCTTTTAACTGAACGAACTAATACTCACTGAAACCTGGCTCAAACATGACTTAACAGACATTTTTGCCTTACCTGGTTACACAGCCATACACAACTGCAGGCCTGATCAATCAGGAGGAGGTACAGTGGTACCTCGGGTTATGAGCTTAATTAGTTCCAGAAGGCTGTTTGAGTGCCGATACTGAACGAATTTGTTTCCATCAGGAATAATGTAAATTAGATTAATCCGTTTCAAATCCCCAAAAATATACTTACAAAAGCACTTACAAAAATACACTTACATAATTGTTCGAGTTAGGAGCTGCTCATATGCCGAGGTACCACTGTACTGCTATCTACTACTCGAATGAACTAAAATGTATTAAATCTACTTGCACCAGGGATGAATATGGTGAATATATATTTGCCAAATTTCACATACAAAAACCTAAAAAAAAAAACAATAACATTTGGAGCAATCTACAGACTACCTCACACAAATACTTACACATTTAGTGACAACTTAAGAAACATGATAACTGACTCAGTGATGAATAAACACCACTTGTTACTTGCTGGTGACTTCAACATAAACCTCATCCAAGCAGCTAACCCTCCAGTAGCTGATTTCACAAACACTATGAACAAATGCTTGCTACTACTATCTATAACTAAACCAACAAGAATTACTGAGACAAGTGCCTCATTACTTGACCATATCTGCACCAATACTATATCCCCACTAAAAACAGGGATAATCACAGACAACACTATGGACCACTACCCAATATTTCTCATAACCAACTTAGGTAGATTTCCTCAGGTCATGACTAACATCTCTTTTTGACTACATGATGAGTCATCAGTAAATAATTTTATTTTAACATTGACTGGCTGAGTGAGCTAGCAGACAGCCACGATACTGATAAATGTGTCAGGTTTTTTTGCATAAAACCCAAAACCTTTATAATAGACATTGTCCAATTAAAATTAAGCAGATCTCAGCAAAGAGACTAAACAGCACATGGCTTACAAATTCAGTGGACCCTCGGTTTTTTGTCGATAATTCTTTCCAGAATGCTGTTCGATTGCCGTTACCGAATGAATTTGTTCCCATAAGGACGAATGTAAATTAGATTAATCGTTTCAGACCCCCAAAAATACACTTACAAAAGCACTTACAAAAATACACTTACATAATTGTTCGAGTTGGGAAGTGTATGAAAACCGAGGGTCCACTGTAGTATCCTTAAATCCATTGATAAAAAACATATATATGAAAAACAATTCAGACTGGGCCTAATAAAAAAAAACTGACAAAACAATACATATCAGTACTAATCTAATACAGAAGTCTAAACAAATGTATTATGCAAATAGATTTAATGAAATAAAAGGAGATATGAAAAAGACCTGGAAAACCCTCTCTGAAATTTTGAGCTGTAGAAAACTGTCTAGAAACAGAGACATTAACTTAACAATACCAGATGAATCTCGCATACAGCCTAACATACATTGCTAACAAACTTAACATCTTTTCTACTGTTGGATCAAAGCTAGCAAGCAAAATCCCAATTGCAAATACTCAGCCAAAAGACTATCTCACTGGTAATTACCCAAATACTCTATATCTAGCCACAACAAATCCTACTGAAGTCTCACTAATAATTAAATCATTAAAAAACAAGGCATGAGACCTAAATAACTTACCACCAATCATGTATAAAAAAGCAGCTCATGTGCTGTCTGCCATTATTGCAACATTATTTAACAAATCTGTTGAATCTTCAACCTTCCCATCTGTACTCAAGACAGCAAGGGTCACCCCGATCCTCAAAGGAAGCGATCCAATAGAATTAAATAACTACAGACCGATATCAAACTTGCCTTTACTCTCTAAAATCTTTGAATAAATAATACATAAACAAATCTACTCCTGCCTCATATCTCACAACATACTGAACCCCTGCCAGTTTGGGTTTAGGCCAAAAAAAAAAGCACGAATGATGCAATTATTCAGATGCTCGAACTACTATATACAGCACTTGAAAAAATTAATATCCTCTGGGGCTCTTCATAGACCTACAGAAAGCATTTGATACAGTAGACCACAATCTCTTGCACCTAAAACTAGAACATTACAGGGTCAGAGGACACTCCCTCAATTACCTAAGATCTTATCTTAATGATATCAAATCAAAAAATCAAAATCAATATGTATACACAAATGGTGTGACCTCCACTACTCAACCTGTAGTTGTTGGAGTGCCACAGGGTAGTGTCCTAGGTCCTCTACTCTTTCTTATTTACATCAGTGACCTCCCAAATGCATCTCAACTCCTTAAACCAGTTCTATTCACAGATGACATCACTTATGTCTTCTCCCACTCAAATCCCAGCAATACTTAGTGACATTGTAAACGACGACCTACTAAAAATATCTAACTGGATGACGAACAACAAACTCACTCTCAATATAGACAAAACCTACTTCATGCTTTTTGGAAACAGAGCATTTAATATCCAGCTTAACATATCAATAAATCGTTCCTCCATTACAAGACACACTGAGGTTTCCACGGCCAATCACCTTAAACCTTTAACCCAACAAAAAGCTGCAGTGCAGATGATCACCAACTCCTGCACCAGACAACACACCCCACCACTCTTCAAGAGCTTGAACTTACTTAATATACAAAATATACACACATATTATTGTGCCTACTATATATACAGAACATTAAACTCCAATATAAACCCTCTATTCAAACTTCTAGACAGCTACAACAGAACACACGACATCCCTCGTGTCTGTCTCATACTATGTAAAAATGCAATGCACACAAAGGGCCCGAAGATCTGGAACTTTTTGCCTGAACCAGCAAGAGGTCTCCTGCCCACAAATCAGTTTAGGACTATACAGTAGGGCCCCACTTATACGGTAGGTTAGGTTCCAGGCTACTGCTGGAAAGTGGCCATCGCTGGAAAGCAGAACACCATTTTTTTCTACTTATAAATGCCAGATAACAAGTTTACGCTAACATATATTAAGTTAGCAACAGAACTAGGCATTAAAAAACACTAAAAAGTACGAACATTCGAGTTACGAACATTCGAGTTACGAACATTCGGACATATGAACAGACTGCCATGTTAGTTTATTGTACCAATTAAAAAGATAAGAAATTTTTTATTAAAGTATTTATTATTAAAATATGCTTTAGTTTTAAGTTTTCAATGAACAACAGCGCAAAGAGAGAACAATATTAATAATGATAATACAGCCTCTCCTCACTTACCGACGTACTCGTTTACCGACAACTCGGAGTTACGACGGGCTCTCAGACAAATTAAAAAAAATATATATTGTATGCTGTATGAGAACTTGGGTCATGGTAACGGCAGTGCAGTGTGTCTGCGTCAAGCATCTCAGTCTCCTTCTTACAGCCACTCAGTACACTAGCTTTTAAAGTCTCCAAGACTACATATTTGTACAAATTTGTACTTGATTGTGTACCCCATAGTACAAGAAGTGCAGCAACACTTGGAAGAGAAAAATGGAAGTACAAAAGAAGTTCACAGTAAAGGGGTTAGCTGGTGTGTTTGTGTGTGTGTTTTTACATTCTCGGTGTCTCTCGTGGCAGCTTAATTAAGAAATCATTGAACTCAGTGAACAAGATATGTCGATGGTGATTTAACCCTTAAACTGTCCACACGTAGATCTATGTTCACTCGCGTACTCCTCCGAATATTTTGAAAAAAAAAAAAAACTTTTTTTTTTAAAAAAAATGAAGAGCGCATTTTCATAAACAGGATAGACTAAAAAAAAAAATTAGGGCCAGTACGTACTGAGATATAAGCCCGCCAAGTTGGTGCTGGATGCTCGCCTGATGGCAACATCAAGTCCTGCCGCTTGCAGAAGTAGTAATGTAGTAAAGTAAAGTAAAGTAAATTTTATTTCTTTGCAATTATACATAGATATTGGTAGTTACAATCATAAACTGAAGTGCAAGGAGAGCCACTGGCATGCCATGGCATTAGGGGCAGCTTAATCTAATGACTTATTCACTATGTACATAATACTAGAGAAATTGATTGAGTTTATTCTAGTTATATATTATTTCAAATTACAATATGATTATACTATACTATTAAAAAGACAATACTAGAAAAATTGGTTGAATTTATTCTAGTTGTATATTTTATTTCAAATTACAATATGTAGATACTATACTAGTAAAATAACAATACTAAAGAAATTTATTGAGTTTCTTCTAGTTATATATTTTATTTCAAATTAACAATATGATGATACTATACTATTAAAATGACAATATGATGATATGAAATTGCAACAAGTGTTAAGGAGGATGACAATATAAAACTGAGATTATCTTAAGTAAAATAACATTGGGTTAGAAAGTTTGTTACAGTATGAGTATTTAGTATAGGGTGAGTAGGTGATTTTTGAGAAGAGTCTTGAATTGATTTTCCGACAAGGTTAACTTAATATTTACTGGTAATGAATTCCAGATTCTGGGGCCCTTTATGTGCATAGAATTTTTACATTGGTTGGTATGGACTCGGGGTATGTCAAATAGTGATCTGTGTCTTGTGTCGTGGTCGTGGGACCTATTAAAGTTGTTGAGGAGAATTTTGAGCGGAGGGTTGATATTAGCATGTAGAGTTTTATGTATGTAGTAGGCACATGAATAGGTATGAATGTTTTTTACGGTGAGTAGTTTTAAAGTTTTGAATATAGGTGGAGTATGCTGTCTAGAGTGGGAATTTGTTATCATCCTGACTGCAGCCTTTTGCTGGGTTATGAGTGGTCTAAGGTGATTTAATGTTGTTGAGCCCCATGCACAGATTCCATAGGTGAGATAAGGGTAGATAAGTGAATGATATAGTGCAATGAGAGCTGGTTGTGGCACATAATAGCATATCTTTGATAATATACCTACTGTCTTTGAGATTTTCTTGGAAATTTGTTGTATGTGTGTTAGGAATTTTAGGCTACTGTCAATGTGGATTCCTAGGAATTTTCCCTCTGTGAGTCTTGTGATGGGTGAACCATTGAGCATTATGTTAAGTGGAACATTTGTTGCTCTGTTTCCAAACTGTATGAAGTAGGTCTTGTCAGTATTGAGAGTAAGCTTATTAGTCATCATCCATGTTGATATTTTCTGTAATTCGGCATAAACAGTATTGGCCAGTATGACTGGATTTGTGTGAGAGAAGACGTACGTTGTGTCATCTGCAAATAATATGGGTTTGAGTAGTTGTGATGCATTCGGTAGGTCTTTGATGTAAATGAGGAATGGGAGTGGACCCATGACACTTCCTTGAGGGACTCCGACTGTAATTTGTTATGTGGAAGAGGTCGTTCCATTTGTGTAACGTATTGGCTTCTGTTACTAAGATATGACTTTAGGTAGTTGAGTGAGTGACCTCATATACCATAGTGTGCTAATTTTATGAGCAGTAAATCATGGTCGACTATATCAAAAGCTTTGCGTAGGTCAATGAAGATTTCTAGTGGGACTTCTTTCTTCTCAAGTGCGGTGTATATTAACTCTAGCATGTGTATAATGGCATCATTTGTTCTTTTGTTGGCCCTGTATCCAAACTGACAGGGGTTGAGTACGTTGTGTGAGACAAGGTAAGAATAGATCTGTCTATGAATTAATTTTTCGAAGATTTTAGAAAGCAGTGGTAAATTAGATATTGGTCTATAATTATTCAAGTCTGTTTGATCATCTCCTTTGGGTGACCCTTGCAATTTTAAGAATTGCTGGGAAGGTAGAGGTTTCAATGGATTTATTAAAGAGTGTTGCAATAATTGGTGACAGTACCTGTGAAGCTTTTTTGTACATAAAAGGTGGTAAGCTGTTTATGTCTCCTGTCTTATTTTTAAGAGTGTTGATTATGAGCGAGACTTCTATTGGGTTGAAGTTGTTTTCTTATTGATTTTTTTTTTTTTTTTTTTCAAATAACTTTTATGTCCTGTGAGACCAATATACGTAAGTGCTGTTTTTCAAATATTCACTCGCTAATTATTACACAATAATGGCATAAAGTTTGTTATCACTATTTTGTTTACACAACGTATTTACAAACACCTACAATGAAAAATATTGTCTATTTCTATTGTTCAATCATATATATACATATATAGAGTCACTGGACATGTTTCTAGAAGTTCTGCAGCCTGTGGAAGTCTCTGAAACATGGTTCCATGCACAGTGGTGTTTTACATTCCACACACATAAAACGAATGTCTCTGCGTAGTTGTGGGTGTTTTTTTTTTTGTATGTGCACAGACAAAACACCTCTTCTGAGCCTTTTTCTTGCAAGCAGTAGCAGGCAGTTTTTTTTATTTTTATTTTTATTAACACATCGACCGATTCCCACCAAGGCAGGGTGGCCCGAAAAAGAAAAACTTTCATCATCATTCACTCCATCACTGTCTTGCCAGAGGGGTGCTTTACACTACAGTTATAAAACTGCAACATTAACACCCCTCCTTAAGAGTGCAGACACTGTACTTCCCATCTCCAGGACTCAAGTCCGGCCTGCCGGTTTCCCTGAATCCCTTCATAAATGTTACTTTGCTCACACTCCAACAGCACGTCAAGTATTAAAAACCATTTGTCTCCATTCACTCCTATCGAATACGCTCACACATGCTTGCTGGAAGTCCAAGCCCCTCGCACACAAAACCTCCTTTACTCTCTCCCTCCAACCTTTCCTAGGCCGACCCCTACTCCGCCTTCCCTCCACTACAGATTTATACACTCTCGAAGTCATTCTGTTTTGTTCCATTCTCTCTACATGTCCGAACCACCTCAACAACCCCTCCTCAGCTCTCTGGATAATAGTTTTGGTAATCCCGCACCTCCTCCTAATTTCCAAACTCCGAATTCTCTGCATTATATTCACACCACACATTGACCTCAGACATGACATCTCCACTGCCTCCAGCCTTCTCCTCGTTGCAGCATTCATCACCCATGCTTCACACCCATATAAGAGTGTTGGTATAACTATACTCTCATACATTCCCCTCTTTACTTCCATGGACAAAGTTCTTTGTCTCCACAGACTCCGAAGTGCTCCACTTACCCTTTTTTCCTCATCAATTCTATGATTCACCTCATCCTTCATAGACCCATCTGCTGACATGTCCACTCCCAAATATCTGAATACATTCACCTCCTCCATACTCTCTCCCTCCAATTTGATATCCAATCTTTCGTCACCTAATCTTTTTGTTATCCTCATCACCTTACTCTTTCCTATATTCACCTTCAATTTTCTTCTTTTACACACCCTACCAAATTCATCCACCAACCTCTGCAACTTCTCTTCAGAATCTCCCAAAAGCACAGTGTCATCAGCAAAAAGCATCTGTGACAACTCCCACTTTGTATTTGATTCTTTATCTTTTAACCCCACACCTCTTGCCAAGACCCTCGCATTCACTTCTCTTACAACCCCATCTATATATATATTGAACAACCATGGTGACATCACACATCCTTGTCTAAGGCCCACTTTTACTGGGAAATAGTTCCCCTCCCTCCTACACACTCTAACCTGAGCCTCACTATCCTCATAAAAACTCTTCACTGCTTTCAGTAACCTACCTCCTATTCCATACACCTGCAACATCTGCCACATTGCCCCCCTATCCACCCTATCATACGCCTTTTCCAAATCCATAAATGCCACAAAAACCTCTTTACCCTTATCCAAATACTGTTCACCTATGTGTTTCACTGTAAACACTTGGTCTACACACCCCCTACCTTTCCTAAAGCCCCTTTGTTCATCTGCTATCCTGCTTTCTGTCTTACTCTTAATTCTTTCAATAACAACTCTACCATACACTTTACCAGGTACACTCAACAGACTTACAGTCATCCCTCGGTTTTCGTGTTTAATCCGTTCCTGAGGGATGCACTAAAACTGAAACACACGAAAACTGAAGCCATTTTCCCCATAAGTAATAATGGAAATTCAATTAATCCGTTTCAGACACCCAGGAGTATTAACAAAAAATAATTTTTTTGAGATTAAATATAGATTTACATACAGAAAAGAATAACAAATAAATATAAAGCACTAATAACATGTATAAATGAACATTTAACATCACACTTACTTTTATTGGCGACTCTTGTTGGTGTATGGAAGATGGAGAGGAGGAGAGAGGGAGGCGAGTTTATTGTTGGGAGGCAGGACAAAATGCTTCAATTTGACACTAATATCAGCTCTACGGCTTATTTATCTATCACAATTCATCTAATATGACATAATAAACAATATAAATAACATAAAAACCTGATATACACTCTAGAATGAATAAAATATGTGTTTCATTACGAATGTGGTGGCGGGCATACTCGGTCCAGCTATGAAAACATCTTCCTATTCTTTCCTCCTTCAGACGCATTAGTATAAGAGAAAACGGAGTTTGTAATGCTAACTGCATTAGATCACTTATTTCCAGTCGCTTCAAGGTGAACAGGAATCATTCCTGTCCAGGCTGGCTGGTAACAACAGCAGCAGCAGCAACAACAACAACAACTGGTTTGTTGACAAAACTACCGAAACTTCTACACACTCATTCTCTCTCGTTTATTCATTTAATCTTGTTTACTCACCTCTCACTCTACATTAAGACTGCCTCTTACCACCACTGCCTCTCACCACCACTGCCTCTCACCACCACTGTCTCACCACCACTGCCTCTCACCACCACTGCCTCTCATCACCACTGCCTCTCACCACCACTGCCTCTCATCACTGTCTCACCACCACTGCCTCTCACCACCACTGCCTCTCACCACCACTGCCTCTCATCACCGCCTCTAAGACCGCTTCTTTCCAGTCGCTTCAAGGTGTGAACAGGAATCATTCCTGTCCAGGCTGGCTGGTAACAACAAAAGCAGCAGCAACAATAACAACAACTGGTTTGTTGACAAAACTACCGAAACTTCTACACTCTCATTCTCTCTCGTTTATTCATTTAATCTTGTTTACTCACCTCTCACTCTACATTAAGACTGCCTCTTACCACCACTGCCTTTCATCACCACTGCCTCTAACACTGCCTCAACCAACAAACAAGCACCACTGCCTCTCATCACCACTGCCTCTCACCACCATTGCCTCTCATCACCACTGCCTCTCACCACCATTGCCTCTCATCACCACTGCCTCTCACCACTGCTTCTCATCACCATTGCCTCTCACCACCACTGCCTCCCATCACCACTGCCTCTCACCACCACTGCCTCCCATCACCACTGCCTCTCACCACCACTGCCTCCCATCACCACTGCCTCTCATCACCACTGCCTCTCACCACCACTGCCTCTCACCACCACTGCCTCTCATCACCACTGCCTCTCACCACTTTGCTACGATTTCTTTCTTTAATTCTATGGTGTTCCTCACTTTCTTTACCAAAGGACTGACACTAGGAGTTTTCTTTGGGCCCGTGGTGGCTTATTTAGCAGTCACACACAATAATCAAGGGCCAAAAACAATGGATTGTTAAGAAATGTTTTGTATGAACTCGCAGGATAATGTTCACTCAACCAGAAACAATGCTACACTGCCTGAGAATGTGCATGGGAGGCGGGCTTGCGGGCTTTGTATGTGCGCTGGGCACTGGACAGGGTTCCGTACCAAGCACGAAAATGGAGGGAATCACACGAAAACAGAGGTCAATTTTCCCTGAAAAAAACTGCACGAAAACTGAAATACACGAAAACAGAGATACACGAAAATGGAGGGATGACTGTATTCCCCTATAATTTTTGCACTCTCTTTTGTCGCCTTTGCCTTTATACAAAGGAACAATACACGCTCTCTGCCAATCCCTAGGTACCTTACCCTCTTCCATACATTTATTAAATAATAGCATCAACCACTCCAAAACTATATCCCCACCTGCTTTTAACATTTCTATCTTTATCCCATCAATCCCAGCTGCCTTACCACCTTTCATTCTACCCACTGCCTCACGAACTTCCCCCACACTCACAACTGGCTCTTAAGATGTTATTCCTCCTTGCCCTATACACGAAATCACAGCTTCCCTGTCTTCATCAACATTTAACAACTCCTCAAAATATTTCCTCCATCTTCCCGATACCTCTAACTCTCCATTTAATAACTCTCCTCTCCTATTTTTAACTGTCAAATCCATTTGTTCCCTAGGCTTTCTCAACTTATTAATCTCACTCCAAAACTTTTTCTTATTTTCAACAAAATTTGTTGATAACATCTCACCCACTCTCTCATTTGCTCTCTTTTTACATTGCTTCACCACTCTCTTAACCTCTCTTTTTCTCTCCATATACTCTTCCCTCCTTGCATCACTTCTACTTTGTAAAAACCTCTCATATGATAACTTTTTCTCCCTTACTACTCTCTTTATGTCATCATTCCACCAATCGCTCTTCTTCCCTCCCGCACCCACTCGCCTGTAACCACAAACTTCTGCTGAACACTCTAACACTACATTTTTCAATCTACCCCATACATCTTCGACCCCATTGCCTACACTCTCACTAGCCCATCTATCCTCCACTAGTTGTTTATATCTTACCCTAACTGCCTCCTCTTTTAGTTTATAAACCTTCACCTCTCTCTCACTTACTGCTTCTATTTTCCTTGTATCCCATGTACCTTTTACTCTCGCTGTAGCTATAACTAAAAAGTGATCTGATATATCTGTGGCCCCTCTATAAACATGTACATCCTGAAGTCTACTCAACAGTCTTTTATCTACCAATCGTAGTCCAACAAACTACTGTCATTACGCCCTACATCATATCTTGTATACTTATTTATCCTCTTTTTCTTAAAATATGT
>WNWK01036555.1:0-19083 GCA_009830355.1 Cherax destructor
AAT
The DNA here is from genome assembly GCA_009830355.1 of Cherax destructor. Classification (NCBI taxonomy): domain Eukaryota; kingdom Metazoa; phylum Arthropoda; class Malacostraca; order Decapoda; family Parastacidae; genus Cherax; species Cherax destructor. Next base: position 4 of record WNWK01036555.1, read on the forward strand.
TTTTAAAAATTTTAAACTTTTAAATATATTTTATCAATAAATTTTGGAAAATCTAAATTTTATGTTTTTAGAGATTTTATAGATATTTATCTAAAAATATTTCATAAATCTTAAAATCTTAAATCTAAAAACAATAAAAAATTTTAAACATTGAAAATTAAAATTAATATTTAAAAATCTTAAAATTTATAAATAACATTTGTTTTTAAATATTTTTAAAATACATTATAAATTTAAAAATTCTAAATTGAATTTATTGAATAAAAATTTAGAGTTTTAGGCTTTTGAAATTTTTTCTAAAATATTTTTAAAATCTTTAAAATTCTATGAATTAAATTAGAAAATAAAAAATTTTAATTTATTTATTTTTAGATTTTAAAACTTAAATTATAAAAAATTTTTAAAATATTAAAAATTGAATCAAAAAATGCAATAAAAGTAATTTTAAATTTTTTATTATATTTCATTTTAAAATTCTAAAATTAAATTTATAAAATTTCAAATTTTTTAAAAATTAAATATTAAAATTTAGAAAAATTTAAAATATTAATATTTCATTAAAATTTAATTTTTAAAAAACTATTTTCTATAAAAAATTATAAATTTTAAAATAAATTTCTGCAATAAATTATAAAATTTAATATTTTTAAAATTTTAAAAAAGTTTATATGTATATTTATTTTAAAAAATTTTAAAAATTTGAAAATATGATTAAAAAATTTTATAAATATTAGTTTTAAATTTATATTTCTAAATAAATTTACTAAAAATTTATAAATTAATAATTTTATATTATTTTAAAATAGAAAATAAAAGTTAGAAAAATATAAATATTTTTTAAATTATTTTAGATATTTTAATTTTTTTAAAACATTTTTAAAAATCTTGATTCAAAAATTAATAAAATATTTTAAATTTTATATTGAAAATTAAATTTTTAAATTCTTAGAAATCTATAAAATAATTATTAAAAAATTATTTTCAAAAAATTAAAATTAATTCAAAAAATGAAAAATATTTTATGCATTTTCAATTTAAGTATTTATTTTTTAAAAATTTTAACTAAAAATATTTCAAATTTTAAATTTTTCAAAATTGAAATTGAAAAGTAAAAAATTTTAATATTTTTTGAGTTTTATTTTTAAATGTAAAATTTTTAGAAAATCTTTAAAATACTTAATTAAAAATTTAAAATAATTTATATTTTATATAAATATTTAATTTTTTAAAAATCCATATTATAAATATTATTAAAATAATATTTTAAATCTAAAATTAAATTTAAAAAATGGAAAATTAATTTTATTCATATTTGATTTTAAATTTATTTTTAGAAACCTTAAAATTTAAAAATCATTTTAAATATAATTTTTAAAATTTATGAAAATAAAATTTTATATTTTTTAAACTTATATGATATTTATTAAAATGTTTTTCAGAAAATCATTATTTATCTATATTATTATTTTAAAATACATAACATAAAAATAAAATTATTTTTATATACTAAAGTTTAGAAATGGAAAATATTTTATTACTTAGTTTGCTTTAATATTTAGCTAAAATTAGATAAAACTAAATAAATTTAGATTAAGAAAAAAATTTAATTTTGAGCTTATGTAATTAAAATTTTAAAAATTGAAAATTAATTAAATCAAATTATAATGATATAATATTTCATATTTTAAAACTAAAATTAAATAAATTAATATTTTATTATTTTAATTAAACTTTTTAGAAAATCAATGTATTTTATTAATTTACTTTAATATTTTCATGAAATTGATAAAATTGATTAATTTATAATTATAAATAAATTATTGAAGTCATAATATTAAATTTTTTATAATTTAATCTAATATAATAATTTATTAAATAAATAATTTAAATAAATTATATCATATTATTTAATTGAACTTAATTTAAAATTAAATTTATAATTTTATATTAGTTTGAAACATTTAATATACAAATTTTTTTAAAATTTTAAGAACAATATTTTGAAATTATTTAAATTTTTAATCTAATATCTAAATCATAAAATTTTTAAATTTATTATTTAAATTAAAAACTAAAATTTAATCAATTCATATTTTAGAATTAATTAGAAAGTTTTTTATTGTTAATTATTTTAATTTTTGTAAATTAATTATCAATTAATTAATCTATATTATTGAATAAAATTTAATTTAACTATATATTCAAATTTTTCAAAATCTAAAATTAATAAAAATATAAATTATTTTTGCATATTATTATTTAATCTAAAACTATAAAAATTTAATTTTAAAAATACATTAATTTAGAAAGTAATTATTTTTGAATTTTCTAAATTTAAAATGATTATTAATAATTATATTAATTTAATAATTAATTTTAACCAAATATAAAATTTAATTTAATCAAATAAATAGAATTATATTTATAATTTTAACAATTAAATTTTAAAATACTTGATTATCAAACTTTAAATAATTTCTACTGAATTGAAATTATGGAAAGTAGAATTTTTGATTTTAGAGCTTCTCATGTATATTTATCTAAAATTTTCAGAAAATCTTGAAAATGCCTGAATCTCAAAAATGCAATAAAATAATTTATAGCATTTTGAATATATTATTTCATATTTTTAAAAACCTAAAATCTATAAATAAATATTTCATATTATTTTCAAATACATGAAACATTAAAAGTTAGAAAATGTGCTAAATGTTTTTTTATTGACGTTTTAAGTTTAGTGTTCTGAAACTCATTTATTAAAATACTTAGATTATCAAACTTTTAAATATAATTTCTACTGCAATTGAAATTTATGGGAAAAGTAAGCGAAATTTTATGATTTTTTGAGAGACTTACTCATAGGTATATTTTATCTAAAAAATATTTTTCAGAAAATCTTGAAAATGCCTTGAATCGTCAAAAAATGCAATAAAATAACGTTTTATAGCATTTTGCATATTTATATATTATTTACATATTTTTTAAAAATCCCTTAAATAAATTATAATACAATATTTCATATTATTTTTCAAAAAATACATGAAACATTAAAAAGTTTAGAAAAATGTGCTAAAATGGTATTTTATTGCATATTTCGACGTTTTAGAGCGGTTTGAGTGCTTTTCTGAGAAAACTCATTTTTTAGCTAAAATACTTAGATTATCAAACTTTTAAATATAATTTCTACTGCAATTGAAATTTATGGGAAAAGTAAGCGAAATTTTAATGTTTTTTTGAGGAGGCTTCTCATAGGTATATTTTATCTAAAAAATATTTTTCAGAAAATCCTTGAAAATGCATTGAATCGTCAAAAAATGCAATAAAATAATGTTTTAAAGCATTTTTGCATATTTATAAATTATTTACATATTTTTAAAAATCCTTAAAAATCTATAAAATGAACATTATTATACAATATTTCATATTATTTTTCAAAAAATACATGAAACATTAAAAAGTTTAGAAAAATGTGCTAAAATGGTATTTTATTGCATATTTCGACGTTTTAGAGCGGTTTGAGTGCTTTCTGAGAAAACTCATTTTTATGCTAAAATACTTAGATTATCAAACTTTTAAATATAATTTCTACTGCAATTGAAATTTATGGGAAAAGTAAGCGAAATTTTATGATTTTTTTGAGGAGACTTACTCATAGGTATATTTTATCTAAAAAATATTTTTTCAGAAAATCCTTGAAAATGCCTTGAATCGTCAAAAATGCAATAAAATAACGTTTTATAGCATTTTTGCATATTATAATTATTTACATATTTTTAAAAATCCCTTAAAAATCTATAAAAATACAATATTTCATATTATTTTCAAAAAATACATGAAACATTAAAAAGTTTAGAAAAATGTGCTAAAATGGTATTTTATTGCATATTTCGACGTTTTAGAGCGGTTTGAGTGCTTTTCGAGAAAACTATTTTTATGTAAATATTAGATTATCAAACTTTTAAATAATTTTACAATGAAATTTATGGGAAAATAAGCTTTATTTTTTTGGATTCATTATATTTTATCTAAAATTTTAAAAATCTAAATCTGATTCAAAAATGAAATGTTTATACATTTTCATATTTTAATTATTACATATTTAAATAAAATATAAAATTTATTTATTTAAATACATGAAACATAAAGTTTAAAAATGTTAAATGTATTTTATGCAATTCGACGTTAGAGCGTTTATGTTTGAAACTTTTACTAAAAAAATATTTAAAAATTTCTGCAATTGAATTATGAAATAACAAATTAGATTTTAGTTCATATATTATATAATTTACATATATTTTTAAATCAAAATCTATAAACAATATTCATTATTTTAAAAAATAAATGAGCAAAATGGTATTTTTCATTAGTTAGGGTTTGAGTTTTTTAGAAATCATTTAGCAATTAGATTAAACTTTAATAATTCCAATTGAAATATGGAAAAGAAGAATTTTGATTTTGAGCTTTCTCATAGGTATATTTTATCTAAAAAATTTTTTTCAGAAAATCCTTGAAAATGCCTTGAATCGTCAAAAAATGCAATAAAATAACGTTTTATAGCATTTTTGCATATTTATATATTATTTACATATTTTTAAAAATCCCTTAAAAAATCTATAAAAATGAACATTATTATACAATATTTCATATTATTTTTCAAAAAATACATGAAACATTAAAAAGTTTAGAAAAATGTGCTAAAATGGTATTTTATTGCATATTTCGACGTTTTAGAGCGGTTTGAGTGCTTTTCTGAGAAAACTCATTTTTATGCTAAAATACTTAGATTATCAAACTTTTAAATAAATTTTACTGCAATTGAAATTTATGGGAAAAGTAAGCGAAATTTTATGATTTTTTTGAGGAGGCTTTCTCATAGGTATATTTTATCTAAAATATTTTTTTCAGAAAATCCTTGAAAATGCCTTGAATCGTCAAAAAATGCAATAAAATAACGTTTTATAGCAATTTTGCATATTTATATATTATTTACATATTTTTAAAATCCTTAAAAATCTATAAAATACAATATTTCATATTATTTTTCAAAAATACATGAAACATTAAAAGTTTAGAAAAATGTGCTAAAATGGTATTTTATTGCATATTTCGACGTTTTAGAGCGGTTTGAGTGCTTTTCTGAGAAAACTCATTTTATGCTAAAATACTTAGATTATCAAACTTTTAAATAGAATTTCTACTGCAATTGAAATTTATGGGAAAATGGAAATTTTATGATTTTTGGAGACTTACTCATAGGTATATTTTATCTAAAAAATTTTTTCAGAAAATCCTTGAAAATGCCTTGAATCGTCAAAAAATGCAATAAAATAACGTTTTATAGCATTTTTGCATATTATATATTATTTACATATTTTTAAAAATCCTAAAAAATCTATAAAAATGAACATTATTATACAATATTTCATATTATTTTCAAAAAATACATGAAACATTAAAAAGTTTAGAAAAATGTGCTAAAATGGTATTTTATTGCATATTTCGACGTTTTAGAGCGGTTTGAGTGCTTTTCTGACAAAACTCATTTTATAGCTAAAAAACTTAGATTGTCAAACTTTTAAATAGAATTTCTACTGCAATTAAAATTTATGGGAAAAGTAAGCGAATTTTATGTGTTTTTTTTTTTTTAGGAGGCTTACTCATAGGTATATTTTATCTAAAAAAAATAGTTTTACAGAAAATCCTTGAAAATGTCTTCAATCGTCAAAAAATGCAATAAAATAACGTTGGATATTTAAAAATTATTTACATATTTTTAAAAAATCCCTCTAAAAATCTATAAAAATCAATACAATACAATATTTAATATTATTTTTAAAAAAATACATGAAACATTAAAAAGTTTAGAAAAATATGCTAAAATGGTATTTTATTGCATATTTCGACGTTTTAGAGCGGTTTGAGTGCTTTTCTGACAAAACTCATTTTTTAGCTAAAATACTTAGATTATCAAACTTTTAAATAAAGTTTATATTGCAATTGAAATTTATGGGAAAAGTAAGTGAAATTTTAAGATTTTTTTTTTGAGGAGGCTTACTCATAGGTATATTTTATATAAAAAAACAGTTTTTCAGAAAATAATTGAAAATTCCTTGAATCTTCTGTCAGGGGAACGCCTTTCCCTGAACAAAATATTGATGGAAAAAATTAATAAATAATAAACAGAGGATATAGAAAAAGATTGTTTTTTCTGGATTTTAATAAAATTAAATATATAAAAAAAAATATCAGTTGTGGTTCAGGTCTGTTGGTGAGACAGGAGGTAATAACCGGAGAGGGGGAGAAAAGATGATGGTTGTCTCCGAGTAGGTGGTATGTCTCCGGAGTAGATTGTGAATCTCCTGGGACCACTAGATTCAAATACCACACTGTAGGTATCCGAATGGAGGTGAGATCTTCTGCAACACCCTCTAACGCACACAAGTTAGAAACTAGAGAGAGGAGTTGTTGTGGAATTCCCGTTAAGTCCAGGGAAATCTTGCTCGTAAGTCATTTAAGATGGAAAACATTTAAGATGGAAAAAGGTGTTTCAAAATGGACAAGTCACAACTGGTAACCAAAGAAAACAATCAAACACAAGAAATACTCCTGGTAGATCGCCTTACCTGATTCGGAGAAGAGTGAAGGTGAAGTGACTTTCCACTCCCCAACCAACACCAGGTAAGAGTCACACTACCAGGAGTAGAAAGTAAAAACCCTCAACAGACAACCGGGAACAAGAGTTTTGCCCCAGCCCGCTAGATGGAAGTGCTGGCTGTAACTCATTAACGATACTCCCGTAACCCTATTTACACAACTTTTCCCTCACAATACCCCCCTTCCAAAACTTATGGTTGGAGGTAAATAAGTTTACTAACCAGAGGGAAAAGTACTAGATATAACCTCGGCTCCGCCAATCTGAAAAGTGGGTACAAGAGCCCGGTGTATAAAACTTTAAACTTTTAGGATTGTACTGTGGAAAAACATTTCTTCTCCACTGAGGAGTATCAGTAACTGAACTATCAAATAGTTCACTGGATTTCTTGAAAATCCTGGGATTCTTAGTTCTACCTTTTTGTATGAAAGGTAGACAAATTGAACATGCTCGACAGAATTTATAAACGTCAGAGGACATCCCCGTTTAGAAACATAACTTTCTGTTCTTATCTAAGGTCTTCCGACGTGTAAAATGGCCAGATATTGCTCGTTCATGAGTACTTTTCAAAATAGTCTCACGACAATCCCTAGGAATGACCAATAACCTTCTTCCCACATCATTGGGATTGTCATCAGTCACAATAGTCCTATATAGAAGATTATTTTTGAACTCAAATTTATACGTAAGGTTTGGTCTTTGAAGTACGTTGCCATCTAATGCTAGCTTTCGGGTTTTCTCTAAGGTAGGACAAGTCTTCTGGAGACCTTCCAAATCTAGGTGTGACAGCTCAATAGGTTTTCCTTTGTAAAGTACTAAAGGATGGGTGGCTTTTACCTTAGATTGAGCTCTGGTAAGGACGTTAACCGGGTCCAGTTGTGTGGAAGATTCAGTCACCTGTGGTATTTCATCAGTTTCTGTGCAGATTGGTTTGGATGACTGACTCTCTAAGGTTTTTACCGGAACTTCACGATTATCCGAACTCTGAGTTGAGTTATCCTGATTAATCACTTCTGGAGATTCTAGGGAAGAAACAGAAGTATTCAGTTTATCTTTTCGGGAATCATTTGAAAACCTTACACAGTCTAATTCGGATGGGAAGGTAGCCCCTTCTATGTTCCCAACCAAAACAGAACATGAAGTTATTGGGGCCACCACTGCTTCTACCCAACCAGTAAACCATTTGCAGTTAATGAAACATCTGAGAGTAGGAAACACATCACTTCTCCCTAAATAGTCAGTTAATTTAGTACTTTTATACCGAGTTGAATCTAAGTTAGGAAAGAGTTTACTTGAGACTAAGATACAAGAACAACCAGTATCTCTAATAATGCTGGGACATTAATGCCATTTACAGTACCATCACTTAAAGGTGCATTAACATTAGATTGGGTGAAGCACATTCCAATACTTTCACCCTTTCCTTTGGGACACTCTGGCCGTCGATGTCCCAATTCATTACAATTAAAACATCTTAGTGTGAATGCCGGCGAATTCTGAGAGTCAGAGGATTTGTTTCCCTCAGATTGCTTAGATGACACAGATTTATATCTATCTCGCTCCTTAGGGTAGTTATTATGAGCGCAAGCATAAATATCAGCGGCTTTTGTCATTTCTGAAGCAGTGTGAACGTCTCATTCTTTAATAAAGATATGCAAGTCAGAGTTAACCGAGGAAAGGAATTGGTCTCTTACCATCAGGTCACGTAATGAAGTAAAGTCGTGGTCGACTTCGGCACTATCAATCCAACAATCAAACAATCTGAAAAGTGTTGTCAGATACTGCATGTAATTTTGATTGGGGGATATTTTAGTGTGCCGAAACTCAGACCTGTAATGATGGGTGGTCTTCTTGAAAGCCTGTAAGATAGCTTTCTTAAGTAGAGGATAATCAGTGATTACGTCAGATGGTAAGGTGGAATATACGTTTAAAGCTGTACCTGATAGAAGTAATCCAAGCCTTGTAATCCAAGAATCTGAGGGCCACTCACAGAGTGTGGCGGTGTTCTCGAATCTAGTGATATATGCCGCGATGTCATCCTGCTCTGTGAAAGGTGGTATTTGAGGCATCCTAATATTAGATTCGTGGGTAGGGTATTCTAGTACCCCTTCATCTATTTTATGCTTAGATAGCTCTACCTTCTTGGCTTCCTATTCCAACCTTAACTGTTCTAACTCCCTCTGCTTTGCCTTTTCTTCAATCCCCTTCATCTTGAAGGCTACTTCCCTTGCCTGAACTCTGTCTTCTCTAGCTATTCTTTCCGTTTCTCTTTTGTCCTCACGAGCAATCCTTTCATTTTCTCGAGCTAGTCTTTCCTGTTCCTTTTTCTCTTCTCGAGCTAGTCTTTCTTGTTCCTTTTTCTCTTCTTCCTGTTTAGCTAAAGCCATTTTAGATGTAATATATCTATCAAGATTCTGGCCTGTAAATCCCATGTCTTTTCCAGCCCTTAACCAGAAATCTAAAGACTCCATCATAAAAATGGTTTCACAAACCAAACACAAATAATAACTGAAACGTCTGTTTCAAAAGAGGGACTTCGTCCGCACACTTTCCAACCTTCCCAAAGAAGAAAATGAACTACTATTTCCAACTTGGAAGAAACTCTAGTGGGCTCAAAAGCCTTCACTAAGATAAATGAACACGGTTCACACAGGAGAAGTTATTATGGAAGTTCCCCAGGTCCACAAAATTTGGGTAAACCTCTAAACCTAACCTAAGAACTAAAACACAGGCAAGTCCTCTAGACTACCAATAATGACTTGACACCTTAACGAACTCACCCTTTTCAACCTTAAATGTAATACTCACAACCAGGTGAACCATCAAAAGCTGTTGTATCCAGAGTCCTATCCTGGCAAGGTCGCCCTTGTCAGGGAAACGCCTTCCCCTGAACAAAATATTGATGGAAAAATTAATAAATAATAAACAGAGGATACAGAACAAGATTGTTTTTTTCTGGATTTTAATAAAATTAAATAAATAAAAAAAATTATCTGTTGTGGTTCAGGTCTGTTGGGGAGACAGGAGGTAATAACCGGAGAGGGGGAGAAAAGATGATGGTTGTCTCCGAGTAGGTGGTATGTCTCCGGAGTAGATGGTGAATCTCCTGGGACCACTAGGTTCAAATACCACACTGTAGGTATCCGAACGGAGGTGAGATCTTCAGCAACACCCTCTAACGCACACAAGTTAGAAACTAGAGAGAGGAGTTGTTGTGGAATTCCCGTTAAGTCCAGGAAAATCTTGCTCGTAAGTCATGCGTCTGTCCTGGAGAACCAGTCCAGCGGCAGAGCTGATAATAAAGAAAATATTCTGGTTACCATGAGTCTTAAAACATTTAAGATGGAAAAAGGTGTTTCAAAATGGACAAGTCACAACTGGTAACCAAAGAAAACAATCAAACACAAGAAATACTCCTGGTAGATAGCCTTACCTGATTCGGAGAAGAGTGAAGGTGAAGTGACTCTCCACTCCCCAACCGACACCAGGTAAGAGTCACACTACCAGGAGTAGAAAGTAAAAACCCTCAACAGACACCCAAGAACAAGAGTTTTGCTCCAGCACGCTAGATGGAAGTGCTGGCTGTAACTCATTAACGATACTCCCGGCTGACTGAACAACCGTAACCCTATTTACACAACTTTTCCCTCACACGTCAAAAAATGCAATAAAATAACGTTTTATAGCATTTTTTAATATTTATTAACTATTTACATATTTTAAAAAATCCCATTAAAAATTTGTAAAAATCAATATTTTTATAGAATATTTCATATTAATTTTTCAAAAAATACATGAAACATAAATATAGCATATTTCGACGTTTTAGAGCGGTTTGAGTGCTTTTCTGACAAAACTTATTTTTAGCTATAATACTTAGATTATCAAACTTTTAAATAGAGTTTCTACTTCAATTGAAATTTATAGGAAAAGTAAGCGAAATTTTATGATTTTTTTGGAGGAGGCTTACTCATATGTATATTTTATCTAAAAAAATACTTTTTCAGAAATTCCTTGAAATTGCCTTGAATCGTCAAAACATGCAATAAAATAACGTTTTATAGCATTTTTGGATATATAAAAATTATTTACATATTTTTAAAAAATCCCTTTAAAAATCTATAAAAATCAATATTATTATACAATATTTCATATTATGTATAAAAAAATACATGAAACATTAAAAATTTAGAAAAATGTGCTAAAATGGTATTTTATTGCATATTTCGACGTTGTAGAGTGGTTTGAGTTGTTTTCTGACAAAAATAATTTTTTACCTAAAATTCTTAGATTATCAAACTTTTAAATAGAGTTTCTACTGCAATTGAAATTTATGGGAAAAGTAAGCGAAATTTTATGATTTTTTTTTTCAGAAGGCTTTTTCATAGGTATAATTTATCTAAAAAAACAGTTTTTCAGAAAATCCTTGAAAATTCCTTGTTTCGTCAAAAAATGCAATAAAATAACGTTTTATAGCATTATTGAATATTTATAAATTATTTACAAATTTTTAAAAAATCCCATTAAAAATCTATAAAAATCAATATTATTTTAGAATATTTCATATTATTTAAAAAAATAACATGAAACATTAAAATCTCAGAAAAATGTGTTAAAATGGTATTTGTTTTGCATATTTCGACGTTTCATAGCGGTTTGAGTGCTTTTCTGACAAAACTCATTTTTTTAGCTAAAATACTTAGACTATCAAACTTTTAAATGGAATTTCTACTGCAATTGAAATTTATGGGAAAAGTAAGCAATTTTTTTTTTTTTAAGGAAGCTTACTCATAAGTATATTTTATCTAAAAAAAATATTTCATCAGAAAATCCTTGAAAATGCCTTGAATCGTCAAAAAATGCAATAAAATAATGTTTTATAGCTTTTTTGCATATTTTTAAATTATTTACATATTTTTAAAAAATGCCTTTAGGAATCTATAAAAATCCATTTTATTATACAATATATCATATTATTTTTCAAAAAATACATGAAACATTAAAAATTTAGAAAAATGTGCTAAAATGGTATTTTATTGCATATTTCGACGTTTTAGAGTGGTTTGAGAGCTTTTCTGACAAAACTCATTTTTTAGCTAAAATTCTTAGATTATCAAACTTTTAAATAAAGTTTCTATTGCAATTGAAATCTATGGGAAAAGTAAGCGAAATTTTATGATTTTTTTTTTTTTGAGCAGGCTTACTCATAGGTATATTTTATCTAAAAAAAAAAGTTTTTCACAAAATCCTTGAAAAGGCCTTGATTCGTCAAAAAATGCAATAAAATAACATTTTATAGGATTTTTGAATATTTATAAATTATTTACATATTTTTAAAAAATCCAATTAAAAATTTAAAAAAATCCATATTTTAAAAAAAAAATGAAACATAAAATCTCATAAAAATGTGCTAAAATGGTATTTAATTGCATATTTCGACGTTTTAGAGTGGTTTGAGTGCTTTTTGACAAAACTCATTTAGCTAAATTCTTAGATTATCAAACTTTAAATAGAATTTCTACTGCAATTGAAATTTGGAAAAGAAGCGAAATTTATTATTTTTTAGGATGTTACTATAGGTATATTTTATCTAAAAAAGTTTTCAGAAAATCCTTGAAAATACTTGAATCATTAAAATGCAATAAAATAACGTTTTAAGCATTTTGAATATTATAAATTATTTACATATTTAAAAATCCATTAAAAATCTAAAAATCAAATTATTATAGAATATTTCATATTATTTTCAAAAATTCATGAAACATAAAAATTGAAAAATGTGCTAAAATGGTATTTTATTGCATTTTCGACGTTTTAAGCGGTTTGAGGCTTTTCTGACAAACCCATTTTAGCTAAAATACTTAGATTATCAAAAATAAATAGAATTTCTACTGCAATTGAATTTATGGAAAAAGTAAGCGAAATTTTATGATTTTTTTGAGGTCCATAGTCTATTTTATAAAAAAAAATAGTTTTCAGAAAATCTTGAAACCTGAATCGTAAAATGCAATAAAATAACGTTTAAAGCATTTAATATTATAATTATTACATATTTTTAAAATCCCATTAAAAATCTATAAAAATAATATTAAGAATATTTCATATTATTTTCAAAATAATGAAACATTAAAATCTCAGAAAATGTGTTAAATGGTATTTTATTGCATATTTGACGTTTAGAGCGGTTTGAGTGTTTTCTGACAAACTCATTTTAGCTAAAATACTTAGATTATCAAACTTTCAAATAGAATTTCTACTGCAATTGAAATTTATGGGAGAAAGGAATTTAGATTTTTTGAGGAGGCTTACTCATAGGTATATTTAAAATAGTTTTTCAGAAAATACTTGAAAATGAATTGAATAGTCAAAAATGCATAAAACAGTTTAAAGCATTTTGAATATTTATAAATTATTTACATATTTTAAAAATCCCAATAAAAATCTATAAAATCAATATTATTAAGAATATTAAATATTTTCAAAAATACATGAAACATGAAAATCTCAGAAAAATGTGTAATGGTATTTTATTGCATATTTCGAGTTTTAGAGCGTTTGAGTGCTTTCTGACAAAACTCATTTTAGCTAAAATATTTGATTATCAAACTTTTAAATAGAATTTCTACGCATTGAAATTAAGGAAAATAAGCGAAAATTTATTATTTTTAGAAGCTTACTCATAGGTATATTTATCTAAAAAGTTTTTCAGAAAATCCTTGAAAATGCCTTGAATCATAAAAAATGGAATAAAATAACGTTTTATAGATTTTTGAATATTTATAAATTATTTACATATTTTAAAAATCCCATTAAAAATCTATAAATCAATATTATTTAGAATATTTCATATATTTTCAAAAATACATGAAACATTAAAATCTCAGAAAAATGTGCTAAAATGTATTTATTATATTTCGACGTTTTAGAGCGGTTTAGGTTTTCTGACAAAACTCATTTTTTAGGGCTTTTCTGACAAACCCATTTTTAGCTAAAATACTTAGATTATCAAAAATAAATAGAATTTCTACTGCAATTGAATTTATGGAAAAAGTAAGCGAAATTTTTTATTTTTTTTGAGTCTTACTCATAGGTCTATTTTATAAAAAATAGTTTTTCAGAAAATCCTTGAAAAACCTTGAATCGTCAAAAATGCAATAAAATAACGTTTTAAAGCATTTTTAATATTATAAATTATTACATATTTTTAAAATCCATTAAAATCTATAAAAATCAATATATTTACAGAATATTTCATATTATTTTCAAAAATATGAAACATTAAAATCTCAGAAAATGTGCTAAATGGTATTTTATTGCATATTTCGACGTTTAGAGCGGTTTGAGTGTTTTCTGACAAAACTCATTTTAGCTAAATACTTAGATTATCAAACTTTCAAATAAATTTCTACTGCAATTGAAATTTATGGGAAAATAAGCGAAATTTTATGATTTTTTTGAGGAGGCTTACTCATGGTATATTTATAAAAAAAATAGTTTTCAGAAAATCTTGAAAATGCTTGAATCGTCAAAAATGCATAAAAAACGTTTTAAAGCATTTTTGAATATTATAAATTATTTACATATTTTTAAAAATCCCAATAAAAATCTATAAAAATCAATATTATTAGAATATTTCATAATATTTTCAAAAATACATGAAACATGAAAATCTCAGAAAAATGTGCTAAAATGGTATTTTATTGCATATTTCGACGTTTTAGAGCGGTTTGAGTGCTTTCTGACAAAACTCATTTTTAGCTAAAATACTTGATTATCAAACTTTTAAATAAATTTCTACTGCAATTGAAATTTAAGGAAAAGTAAGGAAAATTTATTATTTTTTAGGAGCTTACTCATAGGTATATTTAATCTAAAAAAGTTTTCAGAAAATCCTTGAAAATGCCTTGAATCATAAAAAATGCAATAAAATAACGTTTTATAAGAATTTATTAATATTTTAAAATTATTAAATCATATTATTTTAAAATTTCTTTTTTAATTAAAAAATCTAGAAAAATCAAATATTATTTTAGAAATTTCATACATCATTTTACAAAATACATGATAACAATAATTATAGAAAAATGTCTAAATGGTATTTTATTGAAAATGTCGACGTTTTATATTCGAGTTTGAGGCTTTTCTGACAAAACTCCATTTTAGCTAAAATACTTATTATCAAACTTTAAATAAATTCTACTGCAATTGAAATTTATGGGAAAAAGTAAGCGAAATTTATGATTTTTTTTAGAGAGAGCTTACTCATAGGTATATTTTATCATAAAAAATAGTTTTCAGAAAATATTGAAGATCTTGAATCGTCAAAATGCATTAAAAACGTTTTAAGCATTTTTGAATATTTATAAATTATTTACATATTTTTAAAAAATCCCAATAAAAATCTATAAAAATCAATATTATTATAGAATATTTCATATTATTTTTCAAAAATACATGAAACATGAAAATCTCAGAAAAATGTGCTAAATGGTATTTTATTTCATATTTCGACGTTTTAGAGCGTTTGAGGCTTTTCTACAAAACTCATTTTTACAAAATACTTGATTATCAAAATTTAAAAATAATTTCTAATGCAATCGAAATTTATGGAAAAATTCAGAAATTTAATTTTTTAGAACTACTCATAGGTATATTTTATCAAAAAATAGTTTTTCAAAAATCCTTGAAATGCTTAAATTAGTCAAAAATGCAATAAAATAACGTTTTAAAGAATTTTTTAATATTATATGAATTATTTACTATTTTTAAAAATCCCATTAAAAATCTATAAAAATCAATTAATATTATGAATATTTCATATTATTTTCAAAAATACATGAAATATGAAAATCTCAGAAAAATGTGCTAAAATGTATTTTATTGCATATTTCGACGTTTTAGAGCGGTTTGAGTGTTTTTCATGACAAAACTCATTTTTAGCTAAAATACTATTATCAAACTTTTAAATAAATTTCTACTGCAATTGAAATTTATGGGAAAAGTAAGCGAAATTTTATATTTTTTTAGAGCTTACTCATAGGTATATTTTATCTAAAAAAATAGTTTTTCAGAAAATCCTTGAAAATGCCTTGAATCGTCAAAAATGCATAAAATAAGTTTTAAGCATTTTTGAATATTTATAAATTATTTACTATTTTTAAAAAATCCAATAAAAATCTATAAAAATCAATTATTTTAGAATATTTCAATATTATTTTTCAAAAAATACATGAAACATTAAAATCTCAGAAAAATGTGCTAAATGGTATTTTATTGCATATTTCGACGTTTTAGAGCGGTTTGAGTGCTTTTCTGACAAAACTCATTTTTAGCTAAAATACTTAGATTATCAAACTTTTAAATAAATTTCTACTGCAATTGAAATTTATGGAAAAGTAGCAAAATTTTTATGATTTTTTAGAGGCTTACTCATAGGTATATTTATCTAAAAAAAGTTTCAGAAAATCCTTGAAAATGCCTTGAATCGTCAAAAATGAATAAAATAACGTTTTATAGCATTTTGAATATTTATAAATTATTTACATATTTTTAAAATCCATTAAAATCAATAAAAATCAATATTATTATAGAATATTTCATATTATTTTTAAAATACATGAAAATGAAAATCTCAGAAAATGTGCTAAAATGGTATTTTATTGCATATTTGACTTTTAGAGCGGTTTGAGTGCTTTTCTGACAAAACTCATTTTTAGCTAAAATACTTAGATTATCAAACTTTTAAATAGAATTTCTCTGCAATTGAAATTTAGGAAAAGTAACGAAATTTATTGATTTTTTAGGAGCTTACTCATAGGTATATTTAATCAATAATTCGAAACTGAAAATGCCTTAATCAAAAATGAATAAAATAACGTTTTATAGCATTTTTGAATATTTATAAATTATTTACATATTTTTAAAAAATCCCATTAAAAATCTATAAAATCAATATTATTTTAGAATATTTCATATTATTTTTCAAAAATACATGAAACATTAAAATCTCAGAAAAATGTGCTTAAATGGTATTTTATTGCATATTTCGACGTTTTAGAGCGGTTTGAGTGTTTTTCTGACAAAACTCATTTTTTAGCTAAAATACTTAGATTATCAAACTTTTAAATAGAATTTCTACTGCAATTGAAATTTATGGGAAAAGTAAGCGAAATTTTATGATTTTTTGAACTTATATAGGTATATTTTATCAAAAAAATAGTTTTCAAAAATCCTTGAAAATGCCTTGAATCGTCAAAAATGCAATAAAATAACGTTTTAAGCATTTTTGAATATTTATAAATTATTTACATATTTTTAAAAAATCCCATTAAAAATCTATAAAAATCAATATTATTTTAGAATATTTCATATTATTTTTCAAAAAATACATGAAACATTAAAATCTCAGAAAAATGTGCTTAAATAGTATTTTATTGCATATTACGACGTTTTAGAGCGGTTTGAGTGCTTTTCTGACAAAACTCATTTTTTAGCTAAAATACTTAGATTATCAAACTTTTAAATAGAATTTCTACTGCAATTGAAATTTATGGGAAAAGTAAGCGAAATTTATGATTTTTTTTTGAGGAGGCTTACTCATAGGTATATTTTATAAAAAAAAAAGTTTTTTATAAAATCCTTGAAAATGCCTTAAATTATCAAAAAATGCAATAAAATAACGTTTTAAAGCATTTTTTAATATTTATAAATTATTTACATATTTTTAAAAATCCTATTAAATATCTATAAAAATCAATATTATTATAGAATATTTCATATTTTTTTCAAAAAATACATGAAACATTAAAATCTCAGAAAAATGTGCTAAAATGGTATTTTATTGCATATTTCAACGTTTTAGAGCGGTTTGAGGTCTTTTGTGACAAAACCTTTTTTTAGCTAAAATACTTATATTATCAAACTTTTAAATATAATTTCTACTGCAATTGAAATTTATGGAAAAAGTAAGCGAAATTTTATGATTTTTTTGAGGAGTCTTACTCATAGGTATATTTTATATAAAAAAAATAGTTTTTTCAGAAAATCCTTGAAAATGCCTTGAATCGTCAAAAAATGCAATAAAATAATGTTTTATAGCATTTTTGAATATTTATAAATTATTTACATTTTAAAAAAAAAATCAATTAAAAATCTATAAAAATCAATATTATTATAGAATATTTCATATTATTTTTCAAAAAATACATGAAACATGAAAATCTTAGAAAAATGTGGTAAAATGGTATTTTATTGCATATTTCGACGTTTTAGAGCGGTTTGAGTGCTTTTCTGACAAAACTCATTTTTTAGCTAAAATACTTAGATTATCAAACTTTTAAATAGAATTTCTACTGCAATTGATATTTATGGAAAAAGTAAGCGAAATTGTATGATTTTTTTAAATTTGAGGAGTCTTACTCATAGGTATATTTTATATAAGAAATAGTTTTTCAGAAAATCCTTGAAAATGCCTTGAATCGTCAAAAAATGCAATTAAATAACGTTTTATAGCAATTTTTAAAATAAATAAATTATTTACATATTTTTAAAAAATCCCATAAAAATCTATAAAAATCAATATTATTGTAGAATATTTCATATTATTTCTCAAAAAATACCTGAAACATGAAAATCTCAGAAAAATGTGCTATAATGGTATTTTATTGCATATTTCGAGGTTTTAGAGCAGTTTTAGTACTTTTCTGACAAAACTCATTTTTTAGCTAAAATACTTTGATTATCAAACTTTTATATAGAATTTCTACTTCAATTGAAATTTATAAGAAAAAGTAAGCGAATTTTTTTTTTGAGGAGGCTTACTCATAGGTATATTTTATCAAAAAATAGTTTTCAGAAAATCCTTGAAAATGCCTTGAATCGTCAAAAATGCAATAAAATAAGTTTTAAAGCGTTTTGAATATTTATTTATTTATGGAAAATGTAAGAAATTTTATGATTTTCTTTTGAGGAGCTTACTAATAGGTATATTTAAAAAAAAAAAAACAAGTTTTTCAGAAAATCCTTGAAAATGCCTTAAGTAGTAAAATGCAATATAATAACGTTTTAAAGCATTTTTTGAATAATTATAGATATTACATATATTCAAAAAAATCCCATTAAATTCTATAAAAATCAATATTATTATATAATATTTCATATTTTTTTCAAAAATACATGAAACATTAAAATCTAGAAAAATGTGCTAAAATGGTATTTTATTGATATTTCAACGTTTTAGACAGTTTGAGGGCTTTTCGACATAAAACCCATTTTTAGCTAAAATACTTAGCATTATCAAACTTTTAAATAAATTTCTAATCAAATTGAAATTTATGGAAAAAATAAAATATTTATGATTTTTTGAGGATACATGGAAAATTAAAACTAAAAAAATTTTTAAATTATTATTTAAAAAATTAAAACGTTTT
>WNWK01036556.1:0-19083 GCA_009830355.1 Cherax destructor
TAATCTTGCTAGGGTATGAGATATAATTTTTGGGGGGTATGAGATATAATCTTGCTAGGGTAGTGAGGATGATCTTAAAAAGGAAGTGAGGATGATCTTGCTAGGGTAGTGAGGATAATCTTGCTAGGGAAGTGAGGATGATCTTGCTGGGAAGTTAGGATGATCTTGCTAGGGAAGTGAGGATAATCTTGCTAGGGAAGTGAGGGATGATCTTGCTAGGGTAGTGAGATATAATCTTGCTAGGGTAGTAGGATAATCTTGGGGGGGAAAAGTGAGGAAAAACTTGCTAGGGTAGTGAGGATAATCTTGCGGGGAAAAGTAGGATGATCTTGCTGGGGAAGTTAGGATGATCTTGGGGGGGGAAGTGAGGAAAATCGCGGGGAAAAGTGGGGATGTCTTCTAGGGGTGATATATAATCTTGTAGGGAGTGAGATATAATCTTGGGGGGGGAGGGGGGATAATCTTGCTGGGTGTGGGGATGATCTTTGGGGGTGGATAATCTTGCTGGGTAGTGAGGATGATCTTGCTGGGGTAGTGAGGATAATCTTGGGGGGAGTGGGGATGATCTTGCATGGGAGTGAGGATGATCTTGGGGGGGGAGTGGGATGATCTTTAGGGGCGAGGATGATCTTGCTACGGTAGTGAGGATGATCTTGCTAGAGAAGTGAGAATGATCTTGCTAGGGGAAGTGAGGGTTCGGGAAAAAAAAACTCCACTGGCCCGGGGGGGCCAGACTCCATTGGACCATGTGCCTAGAAGATGGACCGCTCCACTGGACCGCGTGACAAGGAGACAGACACCAAAAAAGTCTTTAAAAGTTCGGTTCACTAGATCATATTTTTTCCCCAAAGAATCTGCCTGAAAAACCAGGCATGTTTACACCCTCAGGGCGTCTCCTTCGGTCTTATCAAGGCTGGGGGGAGTGAACCCCCATGGCGGGGGTAAACACCCATAACGGGGTGAACACCCATCAAGGCTAAAATGAAACCCATAAGGCTAAAATTGAACACCCATCAAGGCGGGGGTAAACCCCCATCAAGGCGGGGGGTGAACCCCCAAAAAAAGGGGCGGGGGGGTGAACACCCATCAAGGCTGGGGGAGTGAACCCCCATCAAGGTTGAGAGTAACCCCCATCAAGGCTGAAAAATGACACCCATCAAGGCTGGGGAAAAAAACCCCAAAAAAAGGGGCGGGGGTGAACACCCAAAAGGCGGGACGGGAACCCCCCATCAAGGCTGAGACTGAACACCTGGACACAGTCTACTGGAGGCAGCAATTCTCACTAGTTCATGCACGTGATGAAAAGTTGTTGCTAATGCTTGCTTTATATCCGTTATTAATTTTAATGTTATCGCTGCACAGCAACACTGCCTCTCTCTCTCTCTCTCTCTCTCTCTCTCTCTTTTTTCCCCCCTGCCCCCCACTCCACCCCTTCCCCCCTAGGCCCACCTTTTCCTTCTTTAACTCTTTCTCCATCCCCTTTTTTTTTTCTTTTCCCCTCCTCCTCCTCGTCTGCTTCTTTCTCCTCCACCTCCTTTTTTACCCCATTTTTATCCTTCCTTTTTTCCTCCCTCATTTTACTCTCTCATTTCCTCCTTTCTAATATTAATTGTTTAAATCCCCCTTCTATATATTTTTTTATATTTTCCCCCCCCCCCCTTGTCTCCTCTTTTTTTTACCCCCCTTTTCTCTTCTCTTTCCCATCGTTCTTTTTTCCCCCCTCTCCCATCTTTCCTTCCCTTCCCCCCCCCTTTCCCCACCTATCTTTCCCTCTTCTCTTTCTTCCCAAAAACCCCCTTTCCCAACTCCCCCTGTATCCATCCTTCTTCTTCCCTCCCCCTCTCTCTATCTCTTTTTTCCCCCTTTTTTTCCCCCCCTTCCCCCTCTTTTTCCCTTTTTTACCACCCCCTTTCATCTCTCCTCCCTCTCTCCAGCAGCTTCCCACGCTCCCCTCTGACCTTTCCATTGTAACACAAACCCCTAGTTGCCCGTACAACAACAGCAACAAGAACAATAAAAACAAACAGGGGATCGCAACAAAAAAAGCAACGCAGCGCAAACCCGCAAAGTTTAAAAAAAACAACAGCAATAACAACAACAAAAAACAGCAACAAAAAAAACATGAAAAAAAAAAAGAAATAACAACAACAACAACAACAAGAACAACAAAAACAACAACAGCAACAACAACAGTGACGAATAACAACAACAATAAAAGCAACAGCAGCGGCCCCCCCAAAAACAACAATAAAATCAACAGCAGCAACAACAGAAAAACAGCAACAGCATCAAGAACAATAAAATAACGCCGAACAACAGCAACAACAACAATGAAGTAACAAAGGGGGATAAAAACAAAATAAAAAAAAAAAGCAAAAAAAAGCAACAGCACAACAAACAACAAAATGACAACAACAACAACAACAACAACAACAAAAAACCAAAAAAGGAACAAGAAAATAAAAAAGAGCATAACAACAACATAAATAACACAAAAAAGCAACAACAATGATAGTAAAAAGCAGCAAAAAAAACCCAAAAACAGCAACAGCAGCTGCGGGAAATTTCAGCAGTAACATGAGGGGAAAGTCAAGCAGTAACAGGGAAAAAAACCGAAATAAGATGGGGGGACAGAATAAGATGAGGAACGTCAGCAGCAGTAACATGGAACGTCAGCGGGGTAACATGAGAACGTCAGCGCAGTAAGAGGAGGAAAGTCCAGCAGTAAAATGGGGCGTCCCCCCGTCTGGAACGTCAGCAGCAGTAACATGAGAACTCAGCAGCAGTAAGATGAGGCGTCAGCAGCAAATAAGATGAGGAACGTCAGCAGCAGTAACATGAAACGTCCCCCCCGTAAGATGAGGCGTCACCAGCAGTAACATGAGGAAAAACAGCAGCATAACATGAGGAAAACCCCCGCAGTAAGATGAGGAACGTCCCCGCAGCGGGAACATGGAGGAACGTCAGCGGTTTAAAATGAGGAAATCAGCAGCAGTAACCCGAGAAATCAGCAGCAGTAAGATGAGGAAAAACAGCAGCATTTAAAAGGAAACGTCAGCAGCGGGAACATAAGAACGTCCCCCCCGTAAAAAGGGAACGTAAACGGAAGATAAGGAACGTCAGCAAAAGGTAAGATAAGGAACGTCAGCGGGAGTAACATTTAGAACGTCAGCGGGATAAATAAGGAACGTCAGCAGCTAACTAGGGGTCCCGCGGGAGTGTAAAACGTCAGCAAATAACATGGGAAAGTCAGCGCATAACATGAGAACGTCAGCCGGTAAATGAGAGGGCGCCATAAGAAGAACGTCACAGCATAAGATGAGGGGAAAAACAGCAGAGTAAGAAAAACGTCAAAAGCATAAATGGAACGTCCAACCAGTAAATTTAGAACGTCCAGCGTAAGATGAGGAACGTCGCGCAAAAAATAAAAGGGTGAGGCGTCAGCGCAGTAAGATGAGGAACGTCAGCGGGAGTAAAGAGGGAAAGTCCCCCCAAAAAAGGGAACGAGAACGTCGCACGTAACGAGAACGTGCAGCAGTAAGATGAGGAAAGTCAGCGAAAAGTAGGGGCGTCAGCAGCAGTAAGATGAGGAACGTCCCGCAGTAAGATGGGGAAAGTCGCAGCAAAAATGAGGGGAAAAACAGCGGTAAGATGAGAAACGTCAACGGGAACATGAGAACGTCAGCAGCATCGAGAACGTCAGCAGGTAACATGAGAACGTCGAAGCATAAGATGAGGAACGCACGTAAATGAGAACGTCGCAGTAACATGAGAACGTCGAAGCAGTAAAATGGGAACCGCAGTAACATGGAAGTCCGCAGTAACGAGGAACGTCAGCGCAGTAACAGAGAACGTCAGCAGCGTCTGAAAAACGTCCGCAGTAACATGAGAACGTAAAAAATAAGATGAGGAACGTCAGCAGCAGTAACAGGGAACGTCAGCAGCGTAACATGAGGAACGTCACCCAGTAACAGGAACCCCCGCAGTAAGATGAGGAACGTCAGCAGCAGTAAGATGAGGAACATCGGCGTAAAGGAACGTCAGCGGTAAAGGGGGGGCTCAGCAGCAGTAAGATGAGGAACGTCGCAGCAGTAAGATGAGGAACGCCCCAGCAGTAACATGGCGTCGCGTAACATGGGGAAATGTCAACTAAGATGAGGCGTCCGCAGTAACATGAGAACGTCACACAGTAAGATGGGAACGTCAGCAGCAGTAACATGAGGAAAGTCAGCAGCAGCTGGCTCAGCCCCCCGCTGACTCAGCCCCCCACCAGCTGGCTCAGCACACCCCAGCTGGCTCAGCAGCAGCACCAGCTGACTCAACACCACCAGCTGGCTGAGCAGCACCACCAGCGGGCCCCCGGCACCACCAGCTCCCCAAGACCACCAGCTGGCCCCAGCAGCACCACCACGGCCAGCAGCACCCAGCTGACTCAGCAGCACCACCAGCTGACTCAGCAGTCCCCCCAGCTGCCCCCAGCGCCCCCAGTGGCCAGCGGGCAGGTTACTACACTCTACATAAAAGGTTAAACATCTCTTTTTGCCCCCCCGGTAAAAAACCCAGAAATTTATTTTGCTGTGTGAAAAAAATTTTTTTTATTTTTTTGGGGGGAAGGGAAGGAAGGGGGGGAAGGTGGGGGGGGGGGAGGGGGGAAGGGGGAGGAGGAAGGAAGGAGGGTGTGGGTTTAAAAAGGGGGAAGGAAGGGGGTGGGGGGGGGAAGGGGGGGGGGGAAGGGTTTTGGGAGAGAGGGAGGGAGGGAAGGATGGAGGAAGGAGGGTGGGAGGGAGTTAGGGAAGGAAGGAGGAGAGAGGAGGGAGAGTTTTTTAAATTTTTACTTGTTGGTGGTACAAAAAGTTTTTCTCCCTGTCTCAAACTTGTTTTCTGTCATTGTTTTTTTCCCCTTCCCCTCATTTCTGCTCCCCCAGTTACACTACCCCCCCGGGATCACTGTTTCCCTCCCCCGAGGGCCGTATCGTACATATTACTGGGGCTTTTAAATTCGAATGGATATTTCTCTTTCCCCGGGTTTTCCCCCAAAATTTCCCTTCCTGAGGCCGAGGAAACATTTCGATTTCCGGTTCCCTTTTAATTTTTTCCCGATTTCGAACAGATTTTCCGATGTTTTTTGGGGGGGCTGGATCTTTTTCCCCGGTCAACGATAGTTTGTCTTTTGATGGTGTATGTACTCATTATATGTCTCACCTATATGTGGCTGCGGGGGGAGTCATAGCTCCCCCCTCCGCCTTCACTGGTCGACACTAAGTCACTCCCCTGCTCCATGAGCTTTACCCCAAACCCCTTCTTAAAGTTATTTTGGAATTTGCCCCACCTTCACCCCCAGATTATTCCACTTCCCGACAACTCTATGGCTAAAGAAATATTCCCCCATGACTCACGGGGGTTTTTAACTTCCAATTCTGCCCCCTTTTCCTGCCCATCTTTGAAATTTCGGCCCTGTCCACCTTGTCAATTCCTCTCAGTTTTTAACGTCTTATTTCTCCCTATCCCCCTATCCTCTAGTGTCATTAGGTTGATTCCCCTTAATTCTCCTCGTAAGACAACCCTTCATTCCCCGGGCTAATCTTTTTTAAACTTTTGCTTTTCTCCAATTTCTTAACGTGTTTGACTAAGTGGGGTTCCCCTACTTGTGCTGCATACTCCAGTATAGGCCTGACGTACAGGTGTACAATGTCGTAATGATTCCTTACTCAGATGTAAATCTATTCTCGGTTTCCAAAACCCCAAGTATACTGGAATTTTTTAAATTTATGTGTGCATCAGGGGACATGTTCGTTATAATGCTTACCCCAAGACCTTTTTTTTTAAGTGACGTTTGCAGCCTTTGACCCCTAACCTGTATTTTTTCTGGGGTTTTCTTTGTCCTACCCGAATCTTCATGACTTTGCACTTACTGGGGTTAAACCGGGCCCTTTGTTGGACTAGACTTCTAGTCTGCCAGATCCTCTTCTAATCTTAGCTGATCCTCCCCCCTTGTATTCTCCTCATCAGTTTCCATCATCAGCAAACAGCGACACTTCTGAATCTATTTCTTCCATCATGTCATTCACGTATAAAGAAACGGCGGACCTGTTTCCCGGGGAAAACCCACTCGACCCGCCCCTCTGACGCTTCATCACTCCAACCTCGTTGTTTACTTCCTGTCGGAATTTCCCCTGATCCATTGCAGTATTTTCCCCTATTTTTTCCCCTGCTCGTCTATTTGCAGCCAAAAAAAGATGCAATAACCCCCACCCCTCTCTTTCTGTCTTCTTCTGTTACATTATCGTAGAACTCTACAAGATATTCAAAACTCAGGACATCGTTTTTTCAACCAAGGGGTCTTTCGTGTGGATCCCCCTTTTTTCTGAAAATTTCCCCAAAGTGAATATGAGACCACAACTGCAACATCCTCCCTCACTATCTGGTTGTATATAAAACATGTTGGTGCATGAAGTTCTCAATATTTTTTCCCAACCCCCCGGCCCTCCACGTTTTTTCCCCCAACGTGGCTCTGGTTTCCCACCCCAATCTCATGATTGAAATCCCCCATTATAAGTAATTTTGTCCTCCCCTTATGAGCCCCCTGGCCACTTCTTTTATGTATCCACCATTGCCTATTGCGCTATCATACCTTGTCTTTGCCTCACTGTTCAGTGGGGGGTTGCATCATTGATATCACCCTTTTGGCCCCCAGTCTGAAGTGTTTCTACAATGAAGTCGTCTGTTTCCCCTCTGTCCTTTTCCCCCCATTTCCTCAAAATTCCACGGTTTTGATGAGCAGTGCCCCCCTTTTCCCCCCCTCTGTCTTTCCTCATGATCTGATACCATTGGGGAAAGTTCCATCTGTTATCATCCATAAAATTTTTGTCTCTGTATTGCTATGATGTGGGGGGTGAAATGATTCGTTCTTGCCACTCTTCATTCTTATTTGTTATTCCATCTGCATTTGTACCATACCTGTCTCTTTTCCTTCCACTGGTTTCGTCTTATTTTCCTCAAAATTTTTTCCCTTTCTTTTCATGTTCTGTTTATTGAGGTACATTGGATATTCTTGATTTTTTAAAGTGACTTCTGTTTAGTATCCTTTCCCCAATTCTGTCTTGAATGTCAATTTGATTGGTCAATTTTTTCCCCTTGAATACCCCCAAGTCTGTGAAAATTTTCTACCTGAGACATTTTTTCTCCCTGTTATTACAAAATTTTAACCCCCTTTTTCCCCCCAATGCTTTTTTGTCATAGGTCTTCCCATCAGCCTCCTGAACCCCCATGAATAATTAATGATCTCCCTCTCTTCTTCCCATTTTTCCCTTATTTTGGATCTGTTTGCATCTCCTTTGTTGTTTCCCCTTTTCCCCTCTCCTGGACACCCTGATGGCCTATATTACTTCTGCAAGGGACTTCCCAGCTCCACCCCCCCCTTCATTACCATCTTTTTCCTGCTGATGTTCCCATTTAAAATCACCTTGCTCCTTTCAGACCTCAAAAATTGCTTCGCACATCTTTGTTTTTCCCCAGTCTCTGTATCTTTCCTCCCCGGGGCCCCCTCGTGATTCCCCTTTTTGCTCTCTGCGAAGCTTCTCAGTTATTGCAAAATCATTTAACCTTTTTTTTTATTCTTGATCCATTTTGGGCTTAACCTTTTTTTCCTTCCCTTTTTAAAATTCTCGGGGTTTCCCTTTTTCCCTTTTCGTCCTCCTTTTTAGATCCCATTTTTTTTTTTAAAGTTGGGGGGTCAAATCCTTCAGCTTTGGGGAAAATTTGTGTATGTATGTGTGTGTGTGTGGGTGTCCCCCTCTATATATAGTTCGGGGATCGTTTCCCCATCCCTTCTCTTCCTGGTCGCCCAGGTTTGAGCCTGCTCTTTTTTGGTCTTGTTTGTCCTTCCCCAAGCTTCTCTTTGCACTTTTGGGGGGTTGTCTGAACCACTTGTCAGACCAGGTTGGCTTGTCCAGATCCCTTTTGGCCCCTTTCCGGTACTCGTCCCCCTTTTTCCCCCAATAGTTTTACGTCGTCCCGAACAAAAGGCACCTCTGACTCTATCACTTCTGTCATGACATTGACGTTTACAAAAACAGCGCAGGCTCTGAATTGATCCTTTTACAACCCCCCCTCAGATACCCCTTCGACACCTCGTCACGGACCATCACTGTTGTTTCTTTCTGGCCCGGAATGCCTTGATCCATTGTAGTCCTTTTCCTTTTTTCCCCCCCTTTTTCCTCTAGCTTTTTCCAGTCTCTTGGTGATGCTGTGTGTGTGTGTGTGTGTGTGTGTGTGTGTGTGTGTGTGTGTGTGTGTGTGTGTGTGTTATAATTTGCTAATTTGTTTTGGGGTCAAGCCAGTTCCTGTGTGTGTATATGAATGTGGTATATGGCGTGGGGCCCCCCCGTGCGTGTGTTTTTTGAATGTTTTCACCATTTGTACTCAACTATTTGTGGTTGCAGGGGTTGATTCATGGCTCTGGCCCCCCTCTTCACTGATCCTAAAGTCCTCTCTCTTCCAGCACAATGAGCTTTATCAAAAACCCGTCTTAAAACTATTTGGCCTGCCCCTTTCCCCATCCCCCTTCCAGACTATTCCCTTCATGACAATCTATGACTGAAGAAAATTCCTAACATCCCCTTTACTCATCTGAGTCTTCAACTTCCAATTGTATTGTTTCTGTGTTTTTCCGGAACATACTGTCTCTGTCCACCTTGTCAATTCCTCCAATATTTTGTATGTCTTATTATGTCTCCTTAATCTTTCTTCGTAGGACAACCCCCTTAGCTCTGGAACTTTGTCTAATTTCGGGTTGTTGGCAGGTGTGGGTTCAAAACTGGTGCTGCATACTCCAGTATGGGTCTGACGTAATGGTGTCAGAGTCTTGAACGTTTTCCACGAGGTATCGGAACGATATTCTCAGGTTTGCTCGGTATTATACTCACCCCAAGATCCTTTTTCTTGAGTGAGGTTTGCAGTCTTTGGCCACCTAGCCCTACTCTGTCGATCTTCCTTGCCCTTCCCCGATTTTTCATTATTTGCATATGGCGGGTTAAATTCGAAAAGCCAGTTACTGGACCAGTCTTCGAGCCTGTCCAAGTCTCGTTGTAGTTCTGCCTGATCCTCATCCGATTTAATTCTCCTCATTAACTTACATCATATGCAAACAGGGACACTTCTGAGTCTATCTCTTCCATCGTGTCGTTCACATATACCAAAATAGTACTGGTCCTAGGACTGACCCCTATTGAACCCCACTCGTCACAGGCGCCCACTTGACACCTCGTCATTACCATGACTCCTTGTTGCCTCCCTGTCAGGTATTCTCTGATACATTGCAGTGTTCTCCCTGTTATGTGTGCCTGATCGTCTAGCTTTTGCACTAATCTCTGAGGAACTGTGTCAGGCCTTCTTACAGTCCAATAAAATGCAATCTACCCACCTCTCTCTCTCGTGCCTTACTTCCGTTACCTTGTCATAAAACTCCAGTAAGCGTGACACAGGATTTTCCTTCCCTGAATCCGTGCTGGTTGTCGTTTATAAGCTTGTTTCGTTCTAGGTGCTCCACCACTCTCCTCCAGATAATCTTCTCAATGACTTTGCATACTATGCCCGTCAGTAACACGTGGTGTGTGTGCGTGTGTGTTTTATTCACCTATTTGTACTACCTATTTGTGGTTGCAGGGGTCGATTCATAGCTCCTGGCCCCGCCTCTTCACTGATTGATATGTATGTGTGTGTGTTAAAAATAGAAAGTTTAAAAAAATGAGAGTAGAAAACATGTTGATGTTGAGAGAGAAGCAGTGTTCGAGGCGCCATAGAGCTGACAGGTGAGCGTTGTAAAGAACACGAGCTGGAGTAATTAAGATTTGAGATGGTGTGCAGAGCGAGGGAACACAAACACTTCACACACATGTACTTAAACTGCTGTAGATGATTAAATATTGACTTGTAAATATTTCAGAACTTTTTTTAAGTTTAAAAGGTCACAGCTCGCTGTCTTCACCTTCACCTTCAGAAGCTACACCTGCCTGCTACACCTCACCTACAGTCTCACCTTACCGCCTACACGGACAATAAATAATTGCTCACCATTTCACCATCTCTTGTATTCGTAGAGATGAATGCCCCAGTTGCCCTCATGCTTATTTTAAGGTCTTATTCATCCCCAAGATGAAGTGTAGCAGTGATGAACTGATGGGTCCACCATATTGCAAAAGAGTTTTCCAGGGCTGATCCTGTGACCTGACACAACTAATCAAATGCTGTCACAATGAAAGCTTTACGAAACTCGTAAAAAGCCACTGACTGATATCATAAGTCAAGTGTCAGGTTAGATTTTTTTTTCATCTAGAGGAATACACTAACAACCACCACTGCTTTTAGGATCAGTAAGTTAGCGGCCGTTGCTGCTGTGGACCGCTATGTGGCTAACAAGCACTCCACTTACACCTGTATCCAGTACTGGATGGTATGGTTTGTTTGCAATCGTGTCATTACGATTTCGTGAGTCATGTTGACTGTATTAACCTCTGTGATGAAGCCTGCTGGGCAGGTTATACATGTACCTAAGGGTTGTAAATGGCTCTTAGTCATCAACTAGTAGGTAATACATACCATTTACATGATAATTCACAAGTGTCCATTGACACCAGTGAACGGCTTATGTTCTGGATGAGATTCCAAAACTCATACGCCATCGACCGACGTCTGTAAGCCAGTGACGCTGAGACCTAGAGCGTCCCAGACGCTCGGTCTGAGGCCTAATATTGTGGCTGCAATCTAGGGCCTCAGCCATGGGCCCTAATGACTGTATCTTTGTTATATTTTCCAGTGATCCTCTGAACGGATTATCATATGACTAACACCCAGGAGAAGAGTATAAATGACACACATATTACTGTATCAAATCGCCCATCACAGAGAGAATAAGTACCTGCACCTCACCTTCTACATATTGTCAGACACGAAATTAAGAAACAAGTTGTACCACCTGTAGAAATGTGATCTAGAATATGCCACGTATCACTAGATTTGTCACCCCACAACACTAGGTCTTCACAACACCAGTACCCACATCATCACCACCCAAAACACAGACACCACCACCCACACTACTCTACACCACCGCCACCCACAACAACAACATTGCCCTGAGAACCAGTAGAGGTGTTCCCCTTTAAGAAATGAAGCGCTTGCCTTACTGCAAGATGTGACGAGTGTGTGTGAGTGTGTATGTGTGCGTGTGTGTGTGTGTGTGTGTGTGTGTGAGTGTGTGTGTGTATGTGTATGTATGTGTGCGTGTGTGTGTGTATGTGTGTTTGTATGTGTGTATGTGTGTATGTGTGTGTGAGTGTGTGTGTGTATATGTGTGTGTGAGTGTGTGTGTGTATGTGTGCGTGTGTGTGTATGTGTGCGTGTGTGTGTATGTGTATGTATGTGTGCGTGTGTGTGTGTGTGTATGTGTGTGTGTGTGTGTGTGTGTGTGTGTGAGTGTGTGTGTGGGGGAGGATAACATACAGGGTGTATTACCCTAGTAAACGCAGAACATGAAGTAAACACTAAGGAATCGATGCTGATTATACCATTATGGAGCGGAACTATCACTCACACACACACACATACGCACATACACACACACACACAAATACACACACTCACACACACACACACACACACACACACACACACACAGGAGAGAAGAGACCCAGTAGCGGACAGTGAAGAGGTGGGGCCAGGAGCTGAGTCTCGATCCCTGCAACCACAATTAGGTGAGTACACACACACACATATTGCATACACCATTACACAATTTTTTTTTATCCAGGGGAACAATTTGGTAATACAATCAGTATTTATTGTGATTTGCTATAAAATAATTAAATATCAGGGGTATCATTTTTTTTCGAAATTTCATTGATATTCTTTCAAGTACATTCCCAGGATTTCAAGAACGTGAGGCTACCTTGATTTAGTCGAAATGTATTTCAGGCGCTGCACGATCCTAGAAACGTATCCCCATAAGCCCAGCCCATCATATCTCTATGCGCGTAAGAGCCATAGTATTTGTACCTAGGTGTCCCGTGGCTCAGTTGGTAGCTTATTGAGGGTCTGTGTTTCGATCCCGGCATAAGTGGAAACGCTGGGCTTCTGTTACCCCTGTTCACCTAGCAGGAAGTAGATATCTGAGCCTTAGTCGACTGTTGTGGGTAGCATTCAGGGGAGGGGTTATTCCAGGGCTTGACTTCGAAAATGTACTGAGGTTGGACAACAGCTCTTAGCCTGAAAATTCAACTGTGTAAAAAAAAAAAATACTCAAGAGAAAGAGGAGCGGCAGCTCAACTTTCTTACCAAGAACTGCGGTTATTACCACAGGGTCAACAAGGGAAGTCTCTTCTGTTCGAGGACTCAACACTCCCATGTATTGTAACTTGGCTAATTTCCATTTGAACTTTCGTTGTCATTATTTCGTTACTTACAAAGTGAATACAGAAGCCATAGCTGAGATGTGTAACACTGCTCCCAATGTAGTATCTGTTGCTTCCACTGTGTGAGGGATCATTGCAGTAGCTATTGCTTGAGGAATGGTAGGAAATTGAGTGAGTAAACGATTGTGAATGATTATTTGACTTATGCCATATATTGTTGACTTCAGTCACTGTAACTTTTTTGTAGTTCAACGTATCCCAGACGAAGGATAAATGTGCAGGTAACAGTTACAAGAACATCTATAGTGTCTGTTCCTGGAGTTAAACTGTTATATTGAGCAATGGGAATAGCGTCCAAAAGAGCTACTCCAACATAGATGACAGTGAAATCTTTGTCTAACTCTGCTGGTTCATAATTTTGCACTGCGAGGACGAAGGAATCTAAAATCCTACTCATACGATACGCGATGTCAATACAGCAAACACTAAGTAACAACATGAAATACAGATCACTGCGTTCTAAACAAGGATAGTAGTCACAGAAGAGGTTTTGAACTGAGAAGAAGTCTCATGGTTGCCACTGGCTCTTGAGGCCATGAGACTCTTTGCACATCTATGAAGAGACTGTAATAGTAGAGATTAGCGAAGATTCACGGCCAGGAGCTGTGCATCGACCCCTGCAACCACATATAGGTGAGTACACCCATAAACACACACACAAACACACACACACGCACACACACATACACACACACACACACAGCCCCGGTGGCCTAGTGGTAAAGCTCTCGCTTAACGCACGGAGGGCCCGGGTTCTATTCCCGACGGGGCGGAAACATTTCGAAGTGTTTCCTTACACACACACACACACTCACACACATACATACAACAGGCCTAGTGTCAAATCGACATGTGCCTAGGACAAAATGGTAACTAACACACACACACACACACACACACGCACGCGCGCGCATATACAACAGGCCTAGTGTCTAATCGACATGTGCCTATGACAAAATGGTAACTAATACATTCCCACTTATACAGACCCACACAAATTCTATCCCCCCTGCACCCTCTCCCACCTCTTTCTCACTCCCTCTCCTGATCCCACATCTCTCTCTCTCACCCTCCTTCTTCTCCCCCCTTTTCTCCTTTCTCCCTCTCCCTCTCCCATTCTCTCTCCCCCTTTGCTTCTCCCTCCTCCTCTCTCTCCTCACATTTCTTCATCTTTCCCCCTCCCCAACTCTCTCCCATTTCGCCACTGTCTCCAGCTTCCTCCTCTCCCTCCCTCAGCCCCCTAACACACACACTCAGTCAAACAAATCGCAAAACAACCACACAGAAATACGTAGTTTTTCATTCTGTAGCAACCAAAAAAAAAAAAAAGGGTTGCCATAGAGCAGGACAGAAAACCAGGGGACTAGAGGATGAGTCTGCAAAGGAAGATTGGGTAGCAGAGCTCATGAAAAGGGAACATGAGTGGGGAAGGAAGCTAGAAGAGCTTAGCATGAAAATGGTGAAGAGGATAGCTGCAGAGAGCAGAAAGTGGGAGATGCAAGTCACAGCAGCAGAGGCTAAGATACAGAGATTTGAAGAGGAACTGAAAAATCTGAAACAGCCTAAAGAAATAAAGAGCAATGTGTGCATGACATCAGAAACTGCTACCTCAGTCACAAAGAAGGGTAATGTAGGGAACGAAGGAGTGAAACTGAATGCAGAGGCCTTATCAGACCATTGTGGAGCCCAAGAAAAAATGAGGATCACATCAGGAACAATCGAAGGGACTGTACAAAATGAAAGATGCCCTAACAGACCACAGCAGTGCCCAGGGAAAACTGAGAAAGGAAAATGACAGACCACTGGGCCCAGGGACAACAGATAGTTAAGAGATTGAAGAAAGGAAAGCTGCAATAGAAGCAACTAAATCGAATCAGGGGATACATAGGGATATGCAGTGGGAGAATGAAAGGGAGAGATCAGTCTTTTTTTATGGGCTCCAGGAAGTTGAAGGGGAAACTTACGAAGCAAGAAGACAAGGGGAGAAAAAAGCAATGGAAAGCATCATGAAAGCAATAGGAGAAGATGACATGACCCAGCTGGCAAATTTTCTAAGAATAGGGGGGTTTGCAAGAGGAAGAAACCGCCCAGTCAAAGTGATTTTCAAGGCAGAATTGGCTCGAAACAGGATCCTGCAGGAGAAAGCAAGACTAAGGAACATGTCGGCATACTGGAGGATATAAGGTGTATCTCGACCGCGACAGAACATGAGAAAAAAGGCAGAAACTGAAAGAGAGTGTACAAAGACGAAAGGAGGAAAGAGAGGCGAAGATGGAGATGGACAGGAGAACCCAGACTCAGGAGGAAGTTCAAGTACAACCTCCCTCACAACCACCTGCAGAAGCCCCCCAACCAGGACAACCCCAATGCAACCAAACATTCTAACCCAAAACACACATGCCATACCCAGTGCCCCCACCGACCTCATTACAAACTCCACCTTCACAGCAACCACCCATAGTACTTCATCAGGTCTCTCGCTTCCCCAACCCCAATGTACCCCCCAGACCACAGTTTTAGAAAAGAAGTTGAAGGTTTGGTATACAAATGCAGACGGAATAACAAATAAATGTGAGGAGTGGCATGAAAGAATCAAGGAGACACCCTCAGACATAATAGCACTCACAGGATCGAAACTCACAAGGATGATAACAGATGCAATCTTTCCACCCAGATATCAAATCCTCAGGAAAGATAGAGGGAGCAGAGGGGGAGGAGGAGTTGCATTGCTCATTAAAAACTGGTGGGGATTTGAGGAAATGGAAGGAATGGATGGAATGGGCGAAAGGGACTACATAGTAGGAACAATCCAGCCTGAGGGCCATAAGGTGGTAATTGCAGTATTGTACAACCCGTCACAGAACTGCAGGAGACCAAGTGAAGAATATGATGAGAGCAACAGAGCAATGGTAGACACACTAGCCGAGGTGGCCAGAAGAGCTCACATGGGGAGAGCAAAGTTATTACTTATGGGTAATTTCATTCACAAGGAGATTGACTGGGAAAACCTGGAGCCCCATGGGGGTCCAAAACATGGAAAGCCTAGATGATGGATGTGGTACTGGAAAACCTCATGCATCAACATGTTAGAGACACTACCAGAGAGAGAGGTGAGGATGATCCAGCAAGACTGGACCTAGTAATCACCTTGAGTAGTTCGGACATCGAGGATATCACGTACGAAAGGCCCCTTGGAGCTAGTGATCATGTGGTTCTGTGTTTTGATTATATAGTTGAGCTACATATGGAGAGGGTAGCAGGAATAGGAAGGGAAAACCAAACTACAAAAGGGATGACTACACAGGAATGAGGAACTTTCTGCATGACGTTCAGTGGGAAAGGGAATTGGCAGGAAAACCAATAAAAAAATGATGGACTATGTGACAACAAAATGCAAGGAGGCAGAGGAGAGGTTTGTTCCCAAGGAAAACAGAAGTAATGGGAAGACCAGAGCAAGTCCTTGGTTCACCCAAAGGTGTAGGAGGCAAAAACTAAGTGCACTAGAGAATGGAAAAAGTACAGAAGACAAAGGACCCAGGAAAATAAAGAGATTAGCCGAAGAGCCAGAAACGAATATGCACAGATAAGAAGGGAGGCTCAGCGACAGTACGATAATGACATAGCATCGAAAGTCAAGTCTGACCTGAAGCTGTTGTATAGCCACATCAGGAGGAAAACAACAGTCAAGGACCAGGTAATCAAGCTGAGGAAGGAAGGTGGGGGGTTCACAAGAAACCATCAATAGGTATGTGAGGAGCTCAACATTGAGATTTATAGAAATATTTACAGTGGAGACAGGAAGGACTCCAGGAATTCAAAATAGGAAGGTACACCAACAAGTGTTGGATGAAATACACACAACCGAGGAGGAGGTGAAGAAGCTGCTATGTGAACTTGATACCTCAAAGGCGGTGGGACCACACAACATCTCTCCATGAATCCTTAGAGAGGGAGCAGAGATGCTGTGTGTGCCACTAACAAAAATCTTCAACACATCCATTGAAACTGGGCAACTACCTGAGGCGTGGAAGATGGCAAATGTAGTCCCAATTTTTAAGAAAGGAGACAGACACGAGGCATTAAACTACAGACCTGTGTCACTGACGTGTATAGTATGCAAAGTCATGGAGAAGATCATCAGGAGGAGAGTGGTGGAGCACCTAGAAAGACACAAGCTTATAAACGACAGCCAGCACGGTTTCAGGAAGGAAAATCCTGTGTCACAAACCTACTGGAGTTTCACGACAAGGAAACAGAAGTAAGACACGAGAGAGAGGGGTGGATAGACTGCATTTTCTTGGACTGCAAGAAGGCCTTCGACACAGTTCCTCACAAGAGGTCAATGCAAAAGCTAGAGGATCAGGCACGCATAACAAGAAAAGGCACTGCAATGGATCAGAGAATATCTGACAGTGAGGCAACAAGAAGTCATGGTACGTGACGAGGTGTCAGAGTGGGGTTTCACAGTGTTCAGTCCTAGGACCTGTGCTGTTTTTGGTATATGTGAATGACATAACAGAAGGGATAGACTCAGAAGTGTCCCTGTTTGCAGATGATGTGAAGTTAATAAGGAGAATTAAATCGGTCGAGGATCAGGCAGGACTACAAAGAGACCTGGACTGGCTACAAGCCTGGTCCAGTAACTGGCTCCTTGAATTTAACTCTGCCAAATGCAAAGTCATGAAGCTCGGAGAAGGTCAAAGAACAGAGTATAGTTTAGGTGGCCAAAGACTGCAAACCTCACTCAAGGAAAAGGATCTTGGGGTGAGTATAATACCGAGCACATCTCCTGAGTCGCACATCAATCAGATAACTGCTGCAGCATACGGGCGTCTGGCAAACCTAAGAATAGTGTTCCGATACCTCAGTAAGGAATCATTCAAGATTCTGTACACCGTGTACGTCAGGCCCATACTGGAGTATGCAGCACCAGTTTGGAACCCACATCTGGTCAAGCACGTCAAGAAATTAGAGAAAGTGCAAAGGTTTGCAACAAGACTATTCCCAGAGCAAAGGGAAATGTCCTACGAAGAAAGGTTAAGGAAAATCGGCCTTACGACACTGGAGGTTCAGAGGAGACATGATAACGATATATAAAATACTGCAAGGAATTGACAGGATGTTCCAGAGATGGGACACAGAAACAAAGGGTCACAATTGGAAGTTAAAGACATCTATGAGTCAAAGTGACGTAGTGGAGGTAGGAAGAAGACATAGTTTTAAGACGAGGTTTGATAAAACTCATGGAGCAGGGAGAGAGAGGACCTAGTAGCAATCAGTGAAAAGGCGGGGCCAGGAGCTATGAATCGTCCCCTGCAACCACAAATAGGTGAGTACAAATAGGTGAGTACACACACACAAACACACACACATACATACGCACACACAAACACAGACACAATGGACCCCAATGGAAATAAGTCACTCTGACTTTTTTGGATTATCCCAGGTTTTCTACACGTGCTGCTATGTATGATAATTTATGTAACTGTATTTGTGTATACCTGAATAAACTTACTTACTTACACAAACACACACACAAAAACACACTCACACACATCTTTCCTCTATTTGTAACACTAATTTCTTAACATCTCTCTTCATCTCCTCTTATTTTCACACCCTCTCTTTCCTCTCGTTGCCTTCCCCACTATTTCTCCTTACACTCACTCCAACTCCCACCCCATCGCACTCACTCACCTCCTCCCGA
The DNA here is from genome assembly GCA_009830355.1 of Cherax destructor. NCBI lineage: Eukaryota > Metazoa > Arthropoda > Malacostraca > Decapoda > Parastacidae > Cherax > Cherax destructor. The sequence goes on from WNWK01036556.1 coordinate 18,178, forward strand.
CACCCCAGCCTATTCCTCACACCCCAACATTCTCCCCACTCTCCTCACCCCAACCTCCTCCTCCACACCCCTCCTCCTCGTTCTCCACACTCCCTCCTCCTCCCCCACACACCACCTCCTTCCCCACAACCCCACCTCCTCCCCCACACCCCCACCTCCTCCCCACACCCCCACCTCCTCCCCACACCTCACCTCCTCCCCACACCCCCACCTCCCCCACACTGCAGCAGGGTACAGTAACGAGGGACTGTCCTCCCACTATGGAAATCTGAGCCAAAAATAGTCTTTGGGGCCAAGAGCAGCGAACCTCACCACGCATTGAAATGAGGGGAGCTAGACCTTCCCTCCCCCTCCCTCACTGTGTCAGGGACGTGGGAGGGGAGGAGTAAGGGAAAGGAGTGAACGGAGCAGAGGGAAGTTTTAGAGTGAGGGGAAGGGAAATGTACTGAATATATATATATATATATATATATATATATATATATATATATAACAACACTGCGAGTAGCCGAGGATTCGAACCCATGTCGTTTTGGCCCGTCCCATGGTGAGCGAAAATCCCCCATGACGTTCTTACCCACAGGACCACGCAATCCTACAAGAATCACGCACCCCACAGAGCTAGGTGTTTTATCGTGATCCGAGGACATACGGTGGTGTGGGTGCCTCTGAGCTAATTTCATTCTACTCCCCGTTTGGTGTACTAGCCTCCACGAGCAGTATTTTATATTATTGTAACCACGAACGAGTGGTATTGTCATTAATCTAGGAAGAAGTGGATAGTTCTACTCTGCAGATAGTCTGAGCGTGGACTTTAAAGTGCTCTGCTGTGTCTTTCCTGTGTACTCCCATGAGTGGTAGTGTGGGGGGGAGGGGAAGGCAAACACCTGTTACAGTGTAACACAA
>WNWK01036557.1:0-19083 GCA_009830355.1 Cherax destructor
CTCGTCTTACTCACGGGTATCTCATGGAGAGCTCCTGCCCCTCTCTGTGAGCATTGTCAGGTTCCAGTGTCTGTTCGACATATCCTGTTGGACTGCCCACTCTATCAACGAGCACGCAGAATTTACCTCCAACGACGTCTTCGCTCTGCGGCCCTTTCTTTACCTTCCCTTCTTGCAGATGGACCCTCCTTTAATCCTGACTCTCTCATTGACTTTTTGACAGAAACTGACTTACTACACAAACTCTGAAGATTATACCTCTAGCACCTCCCTCAGTCCCTTTTACCTCGATCTCTTGCTACCCTCCACCCCTGCACTATCCACCGTTATCTTGCACTCCATACCCTACTAATCGTCCATCTCCCTCTTACAACCCACTCTCCCTGCATCCTACAATAACCTGCAGTGCTGTATAACCCCTGTGGTTTAGCGCTTCTATTTGATTATAATAATAATAATCTAGCTGGAGGGAAACGTGAGGTAATGTTGATAGAAGGACACACTGGAACGAGGAGGAGGAGGTGTTGATTCGCCAGGAATTCTCCCTGCCCGGGTCTTTTCCAGATGGCGACCCGGCTCCGGCTCCCTGTCGTGGGAGGATCAGAGACCTATGTCTCCCATGGGAGGAGGTACAAGTATCCCCTCATCGTTGGGACCAACTGTCCCCAGGCCTAGCCACATTCCCCACCAGCACGGGGCTGGTAGGGAGAAGCTAGGCCTCTCTGGTCTGCCATCTTCCCCGCCCCAGAGAGGCTGACGGGAAGGGCAGTCTTGCGAGCTGCAGATGGATGCAAGCTCCAGCTTTGGCACCTACCCTGCCCTAAAAGGGCTGAGCATGGTGTCCTCTCTCACGGAGTGATAGTGGGTCCACTGGAACGAAAACGTGGAGAACACTGCTGGCGGCCTGGCTTGGGGAATAAGCCAGCTGGTTCCCACGTGGTCAAGCCTGGGAAGACATCTTGGAGAAACTTGGTGAAAACAATGCACACAGACGACGGGCTGGATACAGAAAGCATAGAATGTAGCAGGATAAGTGGAGAGGAGGTGACTGGTGGTGTGGCTTAGGGTAGGGGGGCAGCCACATGGTAGACTCCCGGAGCTAACACACAAAACGACCTCACCTCCCATCTCTTGTAGCTGGAAATAGGGTGTAGGGACGCTGCTGGATGCAGAAGAGTGCTGGAGAGCGTTGGAGAGTTGTAGAGTAGGAGATGAACACACACGTGACTGCGTAGGCTGGAGATGACGCCTATGTCCCGATTTTGTGGAAAAATCAAGTACGAAGATTTGTCTCAGGCACCGACGAGACGCTGGGTGCAACAGGCGACTCTATAAGCCAGCAGGTGAGCTGGATGATCACGGATGCTAATGGCTGGTCGGCTGGTCCCCTCCACTGAGAGAACAAAGCAAGCTCACGCTGCCGTGGACACCGCTGCGACCACTGTTATTTGCTATTTTCTTCTAACAGCAGGTTTAGTGCTGAAGGGGGTAGCGTGGGTTGAATAGATACGGCCGTGGACTAGACTTGCTTTATTAAGGCGAAGGTACACACGGGCAGAAACGTGAGGGAACCGAAAGCCAGACCTCTTGGGGGATGTTGATCCTAGGAGGTAAGCCAGTAAAGTGAGCCGCTTGGGCATAGCGTCTCACTGACCTGAACAGGCCTATAGAGGGCAGCACTGGGGTGCCACGAGATATGAACCTAACAGGCAGCATAGGCTGTCTACAATAACTAATCACTAGTGAAGGTGAATCATCACGTTGTTACTGCAGTAGCAACACTAACAACTAATATATATTTTACTCAACACTTTGAGAATACCACATATATTGACATGAAGCTCTTAGCCAGTAGGGGGTGAAATTGCGTGCGTTTTTAATGGGAGGTTAATTAGGTTGACTCAAAGGAAGGGATGGTTAGGTTAGGTAAGGTTTGTCAGGAAACAGGACAAGTGATTCATGACGCGGGTCTTAATGATGACCCCCCTAGCTGGAGCTTTTGGTCATCTGACCGAGGCCTTCCGCTGGCTTACCCCTCCATCCCTTTAAAAAATGTGGTTATGACTAAAGCATCTTAACTCTGTTCCCTCAAGAGCATTTCTTACATCTCAACGAAAGTGAATCGAATTTTAAGAGCAGGAACATTATACCACTCAGAGCTGATAATAATAACAGTAATAATAATAATAATAATAATAATAATAATGATAATAATAAAAATAATAATAATAATAATAATAATAATAATCTTTATTTCTCCATGAATATGATACAACTTATACAAACAATAGCTGACATAAATGACATTCTATATAGAAAGTCCCTAGTTATGCAGAGCATTTCCCCTAATTTAGGTCAATTTTTGTCTCCAGGATGCCACCCACACCTGTCGACTAACACCCAGGTACCTACTAACTGCTAGGTGAAGAGGGACAGCAGTGGAAACACGCCCCAGTGTTTCAACCCGTACCGGAGATCGAACCTGGACATTCAATGTGTGAGCTGAGTGCGCTACCAACTGAGCTACGGGACATTTAGTGGAGCAGTCAACAAGTTTTTTGTGTTGATGTCAGTTAAAGATACTGGCGAGGCTGCTGGTCGACCTCCGCCACGCACTGATGATGGTGGCGAGGCTGCTAGTCGACCTCCGCCACGCACTGATGATGGTCACTGGCGAGGCTGCTGGTCGACCTCCGCCACGCACTGATGATGGTCACTGGCGAGGCTGCTGGTCGACCTCCGCCACGCACTGATGATGGTCACTGGCGAGGCTGCTGGTCGACCTCCGCCACGCACTGATGATGGTCACTGGCGAGGCTGCTGGTCGACCTCCGCCACGCACTGATGATGGTCACTGGCGAGGCTGCTGGTCGACCTCCGCCACGCACTGATGATGGTCACTGGCGAGGCTGCTGGTCGACCTCCGCCACGCACTGATGATGGTCACTGGCGAGGCTGCTGGTCGACCTCCGCCACGCACTGATGATGGTCACTGGCGAGGCTGCTGGTCGACCTCCGCCACGCACTGATGATGGTCACTGGCGAGGCTGCTGGTCGACCTCCGCCACGCACTGATGATGGTCACTGGCGAGGCTGCTGGTCGACCTCCGCCACGCACTGATGATGGTCACTGGCGAGGCTGCTGGTCGACCTCCGCCACGCACTGATGATGGTCACTGGCGAGGCTGCTGGTCGACCTCCGCCACGCACTGATGATGGTCACTGGCGAGGCTGCTGGTCGACCTCCGCCACGCACTGATGATGGTCACTGGCGAGGCTGCTGGTCGACCTCCGCCACGCACTGATGATGGTCACTGGCGAGGCTGCTGGTCGACCTCCGCCACGCACTGATGATGGTCACTGGCGAGGCTGCTGGTCGACCTCCGCCACGCACTGATGATGGTCACTGGCGAGGCTGCTGGTCGACCTCCGCCACGCACTGATGATGGTCACTGGCGAGGCTGCTGGTCGACCTCCGCCACGCACTGATGATGGTCACTGGCGAGGCTGCTGGTCGACCTCCGCCACGCACTGATGATGGTCACTGGCGAGGCTGCTGGTCGACCTCCGCCACGAACTGATGATGGTCACTGGCGAGGCTGCTGGTCGACCTCCGCCACGCACTGATGATGGTCACTGGCGAGGCTGCTGGTCGACCTCCGCCACGCACTGATAATGGTCACTGGCGAGGCTGCTGGTCGACCTCCGCCACGCACTGATGATGGTCACTGGCGAGGCTGCTGGTCGACCTCCGCCACGCACTGATAATGGTCACTGACGAAACACATGGTTATAATAAACTGAGTTCTCCCATTGTTTGCCTGTGCAAACAATGGACGTGTTTTCTTAAGACACCTGTTGTCCCTGTTCACCTAGCAGTAAGTAGGTACCTGGGGGCTAGCCAACTGGTGTGGGTGGCATCTTGGGGACAAAACTGACTTAACGTGCAGGAAATACTCTGCATAACCAGGGACTTTCTATAGAGTATGTCACTGACGTCAGCTATGGTCTGCATAAGTTGAATCATGTACTGGTAGAAATAAAGATTATTATTATTATTATTATTATTATTATTATTAATGTTGTTGTTGTTGAACAGCCACCTCCCAGGATTCTGGAAAATATAGAGAATTAACACATATTAACATATACTACAGAGTGATGGAGGTGGTCAGTCCCTCAGCCTGAGGGACTGACCACTTCAAACACTATTTCTCCAAGACTGATAGACTGATGACTTCATCTCTACCTTGCTACTGCGCTGCTGCCTAAAATTTATTCTCCTGTGTTTGAATAATGATTCGCTTGTGCAGCATTCTAGAAACTCTGCTCAAGGTTGAGTCCAGGTTGTGGTTTCTTCAGTCCAATACACAGAAAAGAGGAAGGTGAGCAGGAGTTCGAGGTGATCAGTCCCTTCGTAATAAACACACCCAAATGTTGCAAAAGTGTCTCATTTATCAACGTGTAAGTTTTCAAATTAACTGAAGAAGCCTACTACGTAGGAGAAACCTTTCAGTCCACAATAAAGATTCCCACATGTTTCTTACCCCCTGCATTTAGTCCCAAGGACGCTACCCCCTGCATGTTGTCCCTAGGACACTCACCCTTACACGTAGCCCCTAGGACGCTCCTCCCTGCGTGTAGTCCTTAGGGGCTAGGACGCTACCCCCTGCATCTAGTCCCTAGGACGCACCTCCCTGCATGTAGTCCCTATAGTCCATAGGAAGCTCTCCCCTACAAGTAGTCCCTAGGACGCTTACCCCTGCATGTAGTCCCTAGGACGCTACCCCTTGCATATAGTCCCTAGGACGCTTCCCTTGCATGTAGTCCCTAGGACGCTCATCCCTGCATGTAGTCTCTAGGGCGCTCACCCCTGAATGTAGACCCTAGGACGCTACCCCTTGCATGTAGTCCCTAGGATACTCCCACTGCATGTAGTCCCTAGGATGCTCCCCTTGCATGTAGTTCCTAGGACGCTACCCCTTGCATGTAGTCCCTAAGACGCTCCCCAATGCACGTAATCTCTAGAACGCTCCCCCTGCATGTAGTCCCTAGGACGCTCCTCCCTGTATGTAGTCCCTAGGACGCTCCTCCCTGCATGTAGTCCCAAGGACGCTCCCCCTTGCATGTAATCCCTAGGACGCTCCTCCCTGCATGTAGTCCCTAGGACGCTACTCCCTGCATGTAGTCCCTAGGACGCTCTCCCTGCATGTAGTCCTTAGGACGTTACTCCCTGCATGTAGTCCATAGGACATTACCCCTTCATGTAATCCCTAGGACGCTCCCCTTGCATGTAGTCCCTAGGACGCTACTCCTGCATGTAGTCCTAGAACGTTCCCCTGCATGTAGTCAATAGGACGTTACCCCTTCATGTAGTCCCTAGGACGCTACTCCCTGCATGTAGTCCCTAGGACGCTCTCCTGCATGTAGTCCTTAGGACGTTACTCCCTGCATGTAGTCCATAGGACATTACCCCTTCATGTAATCCCTAGGACGCTCCCCCTTGCATGTAGTCCCTAGGACGCTACTCCCTGCATGTAGTCCCTAGAACGTTCCCCCTGCATGTAGTCAATAGGACGTTACCCCCTTCATGTAATCCCTAGGACGCTCCCCTGCATATAGTCCCTATTATGCTACTCCCTGCATGTAGTCCCTAGGATGCTCCCCTCTGCATGTAGTCAATAGGACCTTACCCTCTGCATGTAATCCCTAGGACGCTCCCACTGCATATAGTCCCTAGGACGCTACTCCCTGCATGTAGTCCCTAGGTAGTTACCCCCTGCATGTAGTCCCTAGGAGCTAGGAGGAGAGACAAGGACAGAATCAGCAGAGGACAACCATAGCAGGACAGAGCAACAAGAGCAAGAACACGCAGAACCATCCCCAACACCCAACAACCAAGCACACTATCCCAACACAAACTACAACCCACACTCACAGGCCCCACCCAACACTCCACTATAGAATCTCACAGTACACCGCCAGGTCCCCCACCCTCACAGACCCCCCAAAACACAGTGTTAGAGAGAGGCCACTGAAGGTATGGTACACCAATGCTGATGGAATAACAAATAAGTGGGAGGAGTGGCACGAAAGAGTCAAAGAGGCATCACCGGACATAATAGCTCTCACAGAAACCAAGCTCACAGGTATGATAACAGATGCCATCTTTCCAATGGGATACCAGATCCTGAGGAAAGACATAGGGAACAGAGGGGGTGGAGGAGTGGCACTGCTGATCAAAAACCGATGGGATTTTGACGAGCTGGAGAGAGGAGACAGAGGAGAAGAAGGAGATTACATAGTAGGAATGCTACAGTCTGGAGGTCCCAAGGTGGTAATTGCAGTGATGTATAACCCACCACAGAACAGCAGGAGGCCAAGGCAAGAGTATGATGAGAGTAATAGAGCGATGGTTGACAAACTGGCTGAAGTGGCCAGAAGGGCTCATGCGAGCAGGGCAAAGCTACTGATCATGGGTGACTTCAACCACAAGGAAATAGACTGGGAGAACTTGGAGTCACATGGGGGCCAAGATACGTGGAGGGCTAAGATGATGGAGGTGTGTACCAACGTGTACCAACACGTAAAGGATACTACCAGGGAAAGAGAGAAGAGGATGAACCAGCAAGACTGGACCTAGTATTCACCTTGAGTAGTGAAGATTTTGACTACATCACACATGAAAAAACCCTCGGGGCCAGTGATCATATGGTTTTAAGCTTTGATTACACAGTAGAGTTACAAGTGGAGGGGGAGGCAGATAGGGCCAGACGAATGAAGCCAAACTACAAGAAAGGGGACTATGCGGGAATGAAGAACTTCCTAAATGGGGTTCAGTGGAACAGACAACTGAAAGGGAAATCAGTGAACGAGATGATGGAATATGTGACAACAACATGCAAGGAAGCTAAGGATTACATCTCTCCATGGGTCCTGAGAGAGGGAGCTGAGACGCTATGTGTACCCCTAACCACAATATTTAACACATCTATCGAAACAGGGAGACTACATGAGGTATGGAAGACAGCAAATATAGTCCTAATCTTTAAAAAGGAGACAGACATGAAGCACTTAACTACAGACCAGTGTCACTGATATGTATAGTATGCAAAGTCATGGAGAAGATTATCAGGAGAAGAGTGGTGGAACACCTAGAAAGGAATGAGCTTATCAACGGCAGTGAACACGGTATCAGGGACGGGAAATCCTGTGTCACAAACCTACTGGAGTTCTATGACAGGGTGACGGCAGTAAGACAAGAGAGAGAGGGGTGGGTAGATTGCATTTTCTTGGACTGTAAGAAGGTGTTTGACACGGTTCCACATAAAAGATTAGTGCAAAAGCTGGAGGACCAGACAGGGATAACAGGGAAGACACTCCAATGGATCAGGGAATACCTGTCAGGAAGACAGCAGCGAGTCATGGTTCGTGGCGAGGTGTCAGAGTGGGCATCTGTGACGAGTGGGGCTCCACAGGGGTCAGTCCTAGGACCTGTGCTGTTTCTGGTATTTGTGAATGACATGACAGAAGGAATAACCTCCGAAGTGTCCCTGTTTGCAGATGATGTGAAGTTGATGAGAATTATTCAGTCGGACGAGGACCAGGCAGAACTACAAAGGGATCTGGACAGGCTGCAGAACTGGTCCAGGAATTGGCTCCTGGAGTTCAACCCCACCAAGTGCAAAGTCATGAAGATTGGGGAAGGGCAAAGAAGACCGCAGACGGAGTCTATTGGGCCAGAGACTATAAACCTCATTCAAGGAAAAAAGATCTTGGGGTGAGTATAACACCAGGCACATCTCCTGAGGCTCACATCAACCAAATAACTGCTGCAGCATACGGGCGCCTAGCATACCTAAGAACAGCATTTCGACATCTTAACAAGAAATCGTTCAGAACCCTGTACACTGTGTACGTTAGGCCCATACTGGAGTACGCAGTACCAGTTTGGAAACCACACCTAGCCAACCATATATAGAAACTAGAGAAAGTGCAAAGGTTTGCAACACGACTAGTCCCGGAGCTAAGGGGTATGTGCTACGAGGAGAGGTTAAGAGAAATCGAACTGACGACATTGGAGGACAGGAGAGTAAGGGGGACATGATAACGACATATAAAATACTGAGAGGAATTGACAAGGTGGACAGAGACAGAATGTTTCAGAGATGGGACACAGCAACAAGGGGGCACAGCTGGAAGTTGAAGACTCAGATGAATCACAGGGATGTTAGGAAGTATTTCTTCAGTCACAGAGTGGTCATGAAGTGGAATAGCTTGGGAAGCGATGTAGTGGAGGCAGGATCCATTACTAGCTTTAAGAAGAGGTATGATAAGGCTCATGGCAAAGGGAGAGAGACCCAGTAGCGGCCAGTGAAGAGGCGGGGCCAGGAGCTATGACTCGACTCCTGCACCCACAACTAGGTGAGTACAACTAGTTGAGTACGCTCCCCTCTGCATGTAGTCCCAAGGACGCTTCTCCCTGCATATAGTATCTAGGACGCTCTCCCTTGCATGTAGTCCCTAGGACGCTCACCTCTGCATGTAGTCCCTAGGACGCTACTCCCTGCATGTTGTCCCAAGGACACTCCCCCTTACATGTAGCTCCTAGGACGCTCCTCCCTGCATGTAGTCCCTAGGACGCTACCCCCTACATGTAGTCACTAGGACGCACCTCCCTGCATGTAGTCCATATAGTCCCTAGGAAGCTCTCCCCTGCAAGTAATCCCTAGGACGCTACCGCCTGCATATAGTCCCTAGGACACTCCTCCCTGCATGCAGTCTCTAGGACGCTCACCCCAGCATGTAGTCTCAAGGACGCTCACCTCTGCATGTAGTCCTTAGGACGCTACCCCTTGCATGTAGTCCCTAGGACGCTCCCCCTGCATATAGTCCCTAGGACGCTCCCCCTGCATGTAGTCACTAGGACGCACCTCCCTGCATGTAGTCCATATAGTCCCTAGGAAGCTCTCCCCTGCAAGTAATCCCTAGGACGCTACCGCCTGCATATAGTCCCTAGGACGCTCCTCCCTGCATGCAGTCTCTAGGACGCTCACCCCAGCATGTAGTCTCAAGGACGCTCACCCCAGCATGTAGTCTCAAGGACGCTCACCCCTGCATGTAGTCCTTATGACGCTCCCCCTGCATGTAGTCCCTAGGATGCTCCCCTTTGCATGTAGTCCCTCGGACGCTCCTCCCTGCATGTAGTCCCAAGGACGCTACTCCTTGCATGTAGTCACTAGGACGCTCCCCTTTGCTTGTAATCCCTAGGACGCTCCTCCCTGCATGTAGTCCCTAGGACGCTCCCCCTGCATGTAGTCCCTAGGACGTTACTCCCTGCCAGGTGCTTCGGCTCCCTCAGTGCCCTGGTGATGGACCAGGCGCTTAGGCTCCCTCAGTGCCCTGGTGATGGACCAGTTGCTTAGGCTCCCTCAGTGCCCTGGTGATGGACCAGTTGCTTAGGCTCCCTCAGTGCCCTGGTGATGGACCAGTTGGCTTGCTGGAGTGTTTCTTATTTCTGTGTTCTTGTGAGTGAGAGGGGTTGTGAGTGAGAGGGGTTGTTAGTGAGAGGGGTTGTGAGTGAGAGGGTTGTGAGTGAGAGGGTTGTGAGTGAGAGGGTTGTGAGTGAGAGGGGTTGTGAGTGAGAGGGGTTGTGAGTGAGAGGGTTTGAGTGAGAGGGGTTGTGAGTGAGAGGGTTGTGAGTGAGAGGGGTTGTGAGTGAGAGGGGTTGTGAGTGAGAGGGGTTGTGAGTGAGAGGGGTTGTTAGTGAGAGGGGTTGTGAGTGAGAGGGTTGTGAGTGGAGGGGTTGTGAGTGAGAGGGTTGTGAGTGAGAGGGTTGTGAGTAAGAGGGGTTGTGAGTGAGAGGGTTGTGAGTGAGAGGGTTGTGAGTGAGAGGGGTTGTGAGTGAGAGGGTTGTGAGTGAGAGGGTTGTGAGTGAGAGGGTTGTTAGTGAGAGGGTTGTGAGTGAGAGGGGTTGTTAGTGAGAGGGTTGTGAGTGAGAGGGTTGTTAGTGAGAGGGTTGTGAGTGAGAGGGTTGTGAGTGAGAGGTGTTGTGAGTGAGAGGGTTGTGAGTGAGAGAGGTTGTGAGTGAGAGGGTTGTGAGTGAGAGGGGTTGTTAGTGAGAGGGTTGTGAGTGAGAGGGTTGTGAGTGAGAGGGGTTGTTAGTGAGAGGGGTTGTGAGTGAGAGGGTTGTTAGTGAGAGGGGTTGTGAGTGAGAGGGGTTGTGAGTGATAGAGGTTGTGAGTGAGAGGGGTTGTGAGTGAGAGGAGTTGTGAGTGAGAGGGTTGTTAGTGAGAGGGGTTATGAGTGAGAGGGGTTGGATTTGATCGGGACTTGCACAATGGTTGGGAAGGGAATGGGGGGTGTTGTCGGGGATTGTTGCTTGGATGGCGATGGGTTGGAAAATATTTTTGTTGGTGAGTTGGTTTTGACATGGACCTGCCAAGTATGGGTCAGCAGGCCTGTTGCAGTGTTCTTCCTTTCTTATGTTCTTATGTAATCCTTAGGACGCCCCCCCCCTGCATGTAGTCCCTAGGACGCTACTCAATGCAAAAAGTCCCTAGGACGCCCCCCATGCATGTAGTCAATAGGACGTTACACCCTTCATGCAATCACTAGGACGTTCCCCTGCATATAGTCCCTATGATGATACTCCTTTTATGTAGTCTCTAGGACGCTCCCCTCTGCATGTAGTCAATACGACCTTACCACCTGCATGTAATCCCTAGGAATCTCCCCCCTGCATATAGTCCCTAGGACGCTACTCCCTGCATGTAGTCCCTAGGTCGTTACCCCCTGCATGTAGTCCCTAGGACGCTACTCCCTGCATGTAGTCCCTAGGTCGTTACCCCCTGCATGTAGTCCCTAGGACGCTACTCCCTGCATGTAATCCCTAGGACGTTACTCCCTGTATGTAGTCCCTAGGACGTTACCCACTGCATGTAATCCCTAAAACGCTCCTCCATGAATATAGTCCCTATGACGCTACTCCCCGCATGTAGTCCGTAAGACGCTCCTCCTGCATGTAGTCAATAGGACGTTACCCCCTTCATGTAATCCCTAGGACGCTCCCCCCTGCATATAGTCCCTATGACGCTACTCCCTGCATGTAGTTCCTAGGACGCTACTCCCTGCATGTAGTTCCTAGGACGCTACTCCCTGCATGTAGTCCCTAGGACTTTACCCTCTGCATATAATTCCTAGGACGCTCCCCCTTGCATGCAGTCCCTAGGAAGCTCCTCCATGCATGTAGTCCCTAGGACGCTACTCCCTGCATGTAGTCCCTAGGACGTTACTCCCTGCATGTATTCCCTAGGACGTTACCCCATGCATGTAATTCCTAGGACGCTCCCCCTGCATATATTCCCTAGGACGCTACTCCCTGCATATAGTCCCTAGGACGTTACCCCTGCATGTAATCCCGAGGACGCTCCCCTAGGAAGCTCCTCCCTGCATGTAGTCCCTAGAACGATACCCCCTGCATGTAATTCCTAGGACTCTTCCCTTTATATAGTCCCTAGGACGCTACTCCTGCATGTAGTCCCTAGGACGTTACTCCCAGCATTTAGTCCTTAGGACGTTACCACTGCATGTAATCCCTAGGACGCTCCCCTCTGCATGTAGTTCCTAGGATTCTTCCAACTGCATGTAGTCCCTGCATGTAGTCCCTAGGACGCTCCCCTCTGAATGTAGTCCCTAGAACGCTCCCCTTTTCATGTAGTCTCTTGGACGCTACTCCCTGCATGTAGTCAATAGGACGCTACTCCCTGCATGTAGTCCCTAGGACGCTACTCCCTGCATGTAGTCCCTAGGACGCTACTCCCTGCATGTAGTCCCTAGGACGCTACTCCCTGCATGTAGTGCCTAGGACGCTCCCCCTGCATGTAGTCCCTAGGACGCTACTCCTTGCATGTAGTCCCTAGGACGCTACTCCCTGCATGTAGTGCCTAGGACGCTCCCCCTGCATGTAGTCCCTAGGATGCTACTCCCTGCATGTAGTCCCTAGGACGCTACTCCCTGCATGTAGTGCCTAGGACGCTCCCCCTGCATGTAGTCCCTAGGACGCTCCCCCTGCATGTAGTCCCTAGGACGCTACTCCCTGCATGTTAGTAAGTAAGTAAGTAAGTAAGTTTATTCAGGTATACACAAATACATTTATATACATTATCATACATAGCAGCATATGTGTAGAGAACCTAGGATAACCCAAAAAAGTCAGACAGAGTGACTTATTTCCATTGGGGTCCTTTTATTTCCATTGGGGTCCTAGTGCCTAGGACGCTCCCCCTGCATGTAGTCCCTAGGACGCTCCCCCTGCATGTTGTCCCTAGGACGCTACTCCCTGCATGTAGTGCCTAGGACGCTCCCTCTGCATGTTGTCCCTAGGACGCTACATGTAACTTAACTAACACCAAACTTCCTACTTACAAGACCTTTGTGAGTGATGCATAGTTTACACACAACATTGTTTACACACACACAACATTTTTTACACACATAACATTGTGTACTCACACAACATTGTTTACACACACACATCATTGTTTACACACACACAACATTGATTATATACACACAGCATTGTTTACACACACACATCATTGTTTGCACACACACAACATTGTTTGCACACACACACAACATTGTTTACTCACACTCAGCATTGTTTACACACACACAGCATTGATTACATACACACAACATTGTTTACACACACACATCATTGTTTGCACACACACAACATTGTTTGCACACACACAACATTGTTTACACTGTTTACACACACACAACATTGTTTACACTGTTTACACACACACTATTGATTTCATACACAGCATTATTTACACACAACATTGTTTACACACACACAACATTGTTTACACACTCGATTGATTACATACACACAGCATTGTTTACACACAAACAACATTGTTTACACACCTCGATTGATTACATACACACAACATTGTTTACACATACACACACACCATTGTTTACACATACACACACAACATTGTTTACACATACACACACAACATTGTTTACACATACACACACAACATTGTTTACACACTCGATTGATTACATACACACAGCATTGTTTACACACAAACAACATTGTTTACACACACACACAACATTGTTTACACACACACGATTGATTACATACACACAGCATTGCTTACACACACACAACATTGTTTACACATACACACACAACATTGTTTACACATACACACACAACATTGTTTACACATACACATACAACATTGTTTACACACACGATTGATTACATACGCACAACATTGTTTACACACAAACAACATTGTTTACACACCCAACATTGTTTACACACACAACATTGTTTACACACACAACATTGTTTACACACAACATTGTTTACACACACCACACCCACACAACATTGTTTACACACACACACACACACACACAACATTGTTTACACACTCACACAACATTGTTTATACACATACAACATACAGACACAATATACACTCACACAATCTCAAACATTCAAGAACATACAGAAACCTAACATACAGCATACATACGCAACATACACACCACATATAAACACACAACATACATACAAACCATACATGCACAGGATACAGATATACATATCACAGACATACAACATAAAGACACAACATAAACAATATATACACAAGTATACACAAGCAACACAAAGAATGCAACTACGTCCTGCATCGCTGACATACTCGCTCTGACGCAACGAAGAATGTATCGGGTTTGGGGCCCACCTGACCCACATGAGGTAACGACAGCCCACCTGACCCACCTCCTGCTGATGATACATGAGGTAACGACAGCCACTGACCACCTCCTGCTGATGGACGTGGAAATGACTTACTCACATTATCAAGGAATTATAGTTCCTTGATAATGTAGTAGTCGAAGCTTGGAATTCCTCTATTTTTCATAGTGGTTGTCTTGCATATTTTGATATCACCTGTTTACTGTGATCTTTTTGCATATATATATATATATATATATATATATATATATATATATATATATATATATATATATACAGTGGACACCAAGTTTCGTAAAACTTCACTCCTGAAGTTTGCTCAAGTGCCATTACCGAACGAATTTACTCCCTTAAGGAAAAATTTCACGTAGGTTAGTCTATTTCAGACCCCCAAAAATACTTTTCCACAAGAACTTACAATATTATACTTACATAAATGTACGATTTCCGGGGTTTACGAAACTCGGGGGTCCACTGTATATATATACTACTCACATTATCAAGGAACTATAGTTCCTTGATAATGTGAATATCACAACGCTTGGAATTCCTCTATTTTTTCATAGTTGTTGTCTTGCATATATATATATATATATATATATATATATATATATATATATATATATATATATATATATATGCTATTGTGATTTGAAAATTCTGAAGGCAAGTTTTGAGAAGTGAGTTACATAGAAAGCAACATTAAGGAAGCAGTTGTGGAGGGTAAGATGACTGGGCAGGATGGAGGGTAAGATGACTGGGCAGGATGGAGGGTAAGATGACTGGGCAGGATGGAGGGTAAGATGACTGGGCAGGATGGAGGGTAAGATGACTGGGCAGGATGGAGGGTAAGATGACTGGGCAGGATGGAGGGTAAGATGACTGGGCTGGATGGAGGGTAAGATGACTGGGCAGGATGGAGGGTAAGATGACTGGGCAGGATGGAGGGTAAGATGACTGGGCAGGATAGAGGGTAAGATGACTAGGCAGGATGGAGGGTAAGATGACTGGGCAGGATGGAGGGTAAGATGACTGGGCAGGATGGAGGGTAAGATAACTGGGCAGGATGGAGGGTAAGATGACTGGGCAGGATGGAGGGTAAGATGACTGGGCAGGATGGAGGGTAAGATGACTGGGCAGGATGGAGGGTAAGATGACTGGGCTGGATGGAGGGTAAGATGACTGGGCAGGATGGAGGGTAAGATGACTGGGCAGGATGGAGGGTAAGATGACTGGGCAGGATGGAGGGTAAGATGACTGGGCTGGATGGAGGGTAAGATGACTGGGCAGGATGGAGGGAAAGATGACTGGGCAGGATGGAGGGTAAGATGACTGGGCAGGATGGAGGGTAAGATAACTGGGCAGGATGGAGGGTAAGATGACTGGGCAGGATGGAGGGTAAGATGACTGGGCAGGATGGAGGGTAAGATGACTGGGCTGGATGGAGGGTAAGATGACTGGGCAGGATGAAGGGTAAGATGACTGGGCAGGATGGAGGGTAAGATGACTGGGCAGGATGGAGGGTAAGATAACTGGGCAGGATGGAGGGTAAGATGACTGGGCAGGATGGAGGGAATGACTGGGCAGGATGGAGGAAGATGACTGGGCAGGATGGAGGGTAAGATGACTGGGCAGGATGGAGGGTAAGATGACTGGGCAGGATGGAGGGTAAGATGACTGGGCAGGATGGAGGGTAAGATGACTGGGCAGGATGGAGGGTAAGATGACTGGGCAGGATGGAGGGTAAGATGACTGGGCAGGATGGAGGGTAAGATGACTGGGCAGGATGGAGGGTAAGATGACTGGGCAGGATGGAGGGTAAGATGACTGGGCAGGATGGAGGGTAAGATGACTGGGCAGGATGGAGGGTAAGATGACTGGGCAGGATGGAGGGTAAGATGACTGGGCAGGATGGAGGGGTAAGATGACTGGGCAGGATGGAGGGTAAGATGACTGGGCAGGATGGAGGGTAAGATAACTGGGCAGGATGGAGGGTAAGATGACTGGGCAGGATGGAGGGTAAGATGACTGGGCAGGATGGAGGGTAAGATGACTGGGCAGGATGGAGGGTAAGATGACTGGGCAGGATGGAGGGTAAGATGACTGGGCAGGATGCATGACTTGACACAAGCATTGTGTGGAGGGAGGAGTAGCAATGTACACTACACGTGTTCCACATTACTAACTAGACTGTGGTGAAGGAGTAGGATGTTGTTCCTCAGGTTAAATGACCCAAGACAACCTAGACAACCTAGGCAACCTAGAGAACCCTAGACAACCATAAACAACCTAAACAACCTAGACAACCTAAACAACCTAGACAACCCAAGACAACCTAGACAACCCAAAACAACCCTAAACAACCCTACTCAACACAAAACAACTCTAGACAACCCAAAACAACCTAGACAACCCAAAACAACCCTGTCTTTGAGCAGTCTTTACATCCTCAGCACTAAATGGAGGATCGGCAGTTACTACACTGACATGACGCGACAAAGCATCAGCAACTACATTGGATTTGCATAACTGTAAAATTGCGTTCAGCCTTAGTAAGGACTCGGCTAGCAAATGCAACTAATCTCTTAAACTGAGTTTCCTTTATTCACTAAGAACTGGGAACACTTTCCTACTGGAGGAATGAACGGCACGGTGGAGTGGAAGGACTCTCCCGGGTAAAATAGATAGCTCAATAACACAAAGTATGAGCAAAGGAGAATGGCTCTCACTATCTCTTACTGCAGGTAATAATTACTCGACACCGACACTTTACTCTGCAAAGGACTTACTGTCAACTGGGATAATATCACTATCTGGAACACGAGGGACAACAACTGGCACTCTAGTGAATACACTAGCAACAGAAACGGCTTTCTGCAATTGCTTTTGCATCAGCGAGAGATGCTATAACTCATTCAAGTAGTCTTTCTTCAACAAAGCGTCCCTGGAGAGGAACTACTACTTGAACTAGCAACATTGCAAGGATAGACTCAGTACTCAAGGCGGTCGGGATACCTCCGGCACCCTAGGCATCTGAACGCTATCTTGCATGCAAGATATTGTGGGACTGAATTCCAGACAGGAGTGACAGTAATACTAGTTTCTTGACCGCTCGGCTACGTTAATACATAATGCACAAAGCTATCAGGACTGAATTTGAACTTCACAATCCGCAGAACTGTTATAACTCTCTGATACAAGCTGTGAGAACAAACACATTGCTCAAGAGCTAGATACTGTCTTTCAGTCGGTAAGGAACTATCAGGATCACGAAAACTGTCTTTCAGTCGGTAAGGAACTATCAGGATCACGAAGAAAACTGTCTTTCAGTCGGTAAGGAACTATCAGGATCACGAAGAAAACTATAGTATTGACTCTTTGGCTGGGTAGGTCTAGCATTCGGTAAATGACTATCATAAATTTCAGCAAGGGCATTTGGAACATTAGGGGACTGAATGCCGTCATTAGCTACACTACTGTAAGGTAAGTGAGACATACTTGCAATGAAAATTGCACAAAGACTAATTCAGGTAAAAATGAGAACGGTAAAATATTCACAGTACACAATTAGTTAAAATGGAAATTAAACAAATTCATTGAATTAGATGCAGAAAAGGGGTTAAAACAACTAATGTACACTGCATAAGAAATGACAACTCACTCACTGAATTTTGACTAAAAATTTTAAGGAATTACTTTACAAATTGCAATAAAAGGCAATATGAATACTGTATGGATTAACTGCAAAGTGATCTCTCTCTACTGGAATTTAAAACAAAAGTACTAGATGAAAAAATAATAAATCAATGCAAAGGGGAAATACAAAAAAAAAAATTGTATTAAACGGGAAAAAAATACTAGAAAACAAATTTTTTAAGAAAAATGACACTAAATTTAATATGCATTGGGCTGAAGAATTAACTATGATGCTGACAACTAGCATTGAAATATTAGTACTTTTCAGGATAACACTGAGAAAAATGGAATAAATACAAAAAACTGTACAAAATAACAAGAACAAGTAATCACTACTGGAGAAAAATTTTTAAAGTGTAATCAATGTAGGGTTTTGCAAAAAAAAATTTACTGCATCAACAAAAAAATCAATGTTACTGGGCACGGAGAATGAACATTTTAACTCTTAGTTCTTTAAAAAAAACTAAGAAAATGAGTATAAGGGTATTCTTTACTTTACATATGAATATTAAGAGTGAATTTTTCAAGGAATTTGTAAGATCAACACAAAAACAATAATACAAAACTGAAATAAAGGATAAAAAAATTACAGTTTTGCAGGAGGGAAAAAAAACACAACAAGATTCAGTCAGTGAATGTGATGTTTATGCAATAAGATCTTGCATTTAAAAATATGTATAAAGAGATAGTTCTTGCTGCTTCAGACCCAAAAAATATTCAATGAACAGGTTCTGCAAAAATTAAAAAAAAATGAGGCACAGGTTGACACAAAAAAGTAAACTGTCTGTTGAACAAAACATGTGGGTACTGGACAAAATTAATGGGAAAACTGAATGGCCCCAAAGGAAAAAGAAATATGCAACTAGGAACACTGGGGCATAAACAATAAGGAACTATACAACCCCAGACAACCCAAAAAAAACCTAAACAACCCCACTCAACACAAAACAACTCTAGACAACCCAAAACAACCTAGACAACCCAAAAAAAACCCAAGACAACCTAGGGCAACCCAAAACGGGATCAGGTTAAGTAAGATTAGTCACTAAACATAACAAGTGTTTGCTGACCGGGTTCTATCATATGATAACCCCCCCACTGGAGTTTTTTTCACCTGACCCCAGGCCTTCCATGGCTTACCCCTCCATCACTTTAAAAATTAAGGTCACACATTACTCAGTTCCACAAAAGCATTATAAATTATTCACTAATTTTTCATTGTAAACCAAACAAATATTTTAATATTTGTATTTTTTAAAAAGCTTTTAGTAATACTTTGTTATATTGTTGCAGCTCCCCTGATGTTTATTAAACATTTAGATTTATTAAACATGTTAGATTCATTAAACACTTTAGATTCATTAAACATTGTTAAAATTTATTAAACATGTTAGATTCATTAAACATTGTTAAATTCATTAAACATGTTAGATTCATTAAACATGTTAAATTCATTAAACATGTTAGATTCATTAAACATGTTAGATTCATTAAACATGTTAGATTCATTAAACATGTTAGATTCCCGATCCCAAAAAAACCATCAATTTCCACTCATTAAAAATGAGAACAAAAAAAGAGCTCTTCGG
>WNWK01036558.1:0-19082 GCA_009830355.1 Cherax destructor
TTTCCTGTTCTCTTTTGCTCTCGGCTATTCTTTCCTGTTCCTTTTTCTCTTTCTCGAGCTAGTCTTTCCTTTTCCTTTTTCTCCTCGAGCAGTTTTCCTGTTCCTTTTCTCTTCTCGAGCAGTCTTTCCTGTTCCTCCTGTTTAGCTAAGCTAGTCTTTCCTGTTCCTTTTTCTTTCTATAGCCATTTTAGCAGTAATATAACTATCAAGAGACTGCCTGTAAATCCCATGTCTTTTCCAGCCCTTAACCAGAAATCTAAACGAATCCATAGTAAGAAAATATATACAACCAAACAAGTTGATCTTAAATTAACAACTGGACTGTTTCAAAGAGGGACACGTCCGCACACTTTCTAACCTTCCCAAAGAAGAAAATGAAATATTTCACTTTGAAGCAAATCTAGTGGCCAAAAGCCTTCACTAAGATAAATGAACACGGTTCACAGGAGGGTTATTATGGAAGTCCTCAGGTCCAACAAAAATGGAGTAAACCTCAAACCCAACCTAAGAACAAAAACAGGCAAGTCCTCTAGACTACCAATAAACTTGACACCTAACTAACTCACCTTTTCAACCTTAAATGTAATCTCACTACCAGGTGAACCATCGAAGTTGTATCCAGAGTCCAGTATCCTGGCAAGTGCCACTGTCAGGGAAACGCCTTTCCTGAACAAAATATTGATGGAAAAATTAATAATAATAGTAAACCAAAGGATATTTATAATAAGATGTTTTTTTCTGGATTTTTAATAAAAATTAAATAGAAAAAAAAAGAAAATATCCGTTGTGGTTCAGGTCTGTTGGTGAGACAGGAGGTAATAACCGGAGGGGAGAATAGATGATGGTTGTCTCCGAGTAGGTGGTATGTCTCCGGAGTAGATGGTGAATCTCCTGGGACCACTAAGTGAATACACACTGTAGGTATCCAAACAGAGGTGAGATCTTCAGCAACACCCTAAGCACACAAGTTAGAAACTAGAGAGGAGTTGTTGTGGAATTCCCGTTAAGTCCAGGGAAAATCTTCGTAAGTCATGCGTCTGTCCTGGAGGACCAGTCCAGCGGCAGAGCTGATAATAAAGAAAATATTCTGGTTACCATAAGTCTTAAAACATTTAAGATAGAAAAGGTGTTTCAAGATGACCAAGTCATTACTGGTAACCAAAGAAAACATAATAATCAAACAAAGAATACTCCTGGTAGAGCGCCTACCTGATTGGGGAAGAGGAAGGTGAGTGACTTTCCACTCCCCAATCGACACCAGGTAAGTCATACTACCAGGGTAGAAAGTAAAACCCTCAGACAACCGGGAACAAGAGTTTAGCCCAGCCCGCTAGATGGCAGTGCTGGCTGTAACTCGTTAATAACGCCTCCGGCTGACTGAACAACCATTACCTTATTTACAACCACTTTTCCATCACACCGGGTGCTCATTAGGGGGTCCACTGTATTAAATTACACAGAAAACAATGAGACATAAGAAATAAACAATAACATGTCACTTACCTTACTGAAGAGTTGTTGATGTGTGAAAGATGGGAGGAGGGGAGAGGAATGTGGAGTTGCTAGTGTTTGGAAGGGGAATCCCTTCCATTAACACTTCAGGTACCAAGTCTTTTCTGGGGTTACTTCCTTCTTTGTTTTTTAATGCCACTGGGACCAGGTTGAGAGTCACTTGACTCCTGTCTGACAAAATAACTGTCCTGGGAGCTCTGTATCTGGTGTTCCTTTAAAACATCCCTGAAGTGGGACACCACAGTCTCATTGTACATGTTGCCAGCATGGCCTGCAACAGCTTTGTTAGGGTGATAATGCTCCATAAATCTTTGCAAGTCACTCCACTTGGCACACATCTCCTTAATCTTTGAAGAAGGCAACGTCCTCCATATCTCTTCCTCCTCCTCTGAATCAATTTCCTGAGCTGTGGTCTGTTTCTGTTGCAGATGAAGCTCTTGCAGATCTGCAGTGGTTAGCTCTTCATTGTGGTCCTCCACCAACTCTTCCACATCCTCGCTATTAACCTCCAACCCCAAAGACTTTCCCAGTGCCACAATTTTTTCCACAACAGGCTCAGGGCCCTGAGGCTCAGCCCCAAACCCTTCAAAATCCCTCTCTTCGACACAGTCTGGCCACAATTTTCTCCAAGCAGAGTTCAAAGTCCTGGAGCACACTTCGTCTCAAGCCTTCCCTATATGGTTTATGCAATTGAGGATATTGAAGTGATCTTTCCAGAACTCTCTTAGGGTCAAAGCAGTGTCTGAGGTTATGTCAAAGCACCTTTGAAACATTGCTTTGGTGTACAGTTTTTTTGAAGTTACAAATGACCTGCTGGTCCATGGGCTGGAGGAGAGGAGTGGTATTAGGGGGCAAGAACTTCACTTTGATGAACTCAAAATTCTCCACAATTTGCTCTTCCAAGTCTCAAGGATGAGAAGGAGCATTGTCCATTACCAGGAGGCACTTGAGATCCAATTTATTTTCTAGAGGTATTTCTTCACACTGGGGCCAAACACTTCATTGAACCAATCAAGGAAAATTTCCCTGGTGACCCATGCCTTACTGTTAGCCTTCCAAATCACACACAAATTAGCTTTGGCAACACTGTACTTTGAACACTCTGGGATTTTCAGAGTGATACACCAGTAAAGGCTTCACTTTGAAATCCCCACTAGCATTACTACACAACATAAGAGTTAGCCGCACATTTGTCTGAACTGGCTGCCTCACCATGCCTTATCACTGTGTATGCCACTATGCTTCTTAAATCTGTCAAACCAGCCTTTGCTGTCTTTAAATTCATTCACTTCAGCACTCATTGCAGGCATTTTCTTGACGAGATCACCATGCAATTGCCTTGCTTTTTCAGATATTATCGCCTGCGAACACTATCTCCTGCTAATTCTTTCTGGGTGATCCACACCAACAACAAAGTCTCAACATCTTCCAGTATTTGCGATCTCTGTTTTGTGACCATCTTGCACCTTCGCAACAACAGCGTCCGTGATTTCCTTTCCCTTGGCCACAATGGAAGCGATGGTTGTATAGGCTTTGCCATACTGCCTGGCCTGCTCAGCGACACGTACTCCACTTTCATATTTTGCAATGATTTTTTTTTTCAGTTCTACAGTATTTCTGACATTCTTTACCACAGGCCTGGCACTAGGAGCTTTCTTGGGGCCCATGGTGGCTTATTTAGCAGTTGCAAGCACTAAAAACAGTGGAATAATGACAAAATGTATGGTTTGAATGTGTGGGTGGCGGTCACGCTGGTAAACAATGGCACACTGACTCTCAATGGAGTGTCAGGCCACGCGTACGCGTCCGGGACGAATTACTAACTCCGAGCGGATCAACGAACACCGAACCAATATTTTTCCGAAAAAATGTCACGAACTCTGAATTTTATGAACTCCGGTGCCTACGAACTCGGGGTCCACTGTATACGTATACTCTAGAATGAATAAAATATGTCATTATGTATGAGCGGACTGGCAGTAGTGTTATTGTTGTTGGGTTTATAAGGGCCACTGACCATAAGCCGTACATATACTGCTGGTGGTGGAGGCAGCAGGCCACCATCACTAATTCACACTGAAACAATGTACAGTGGACCCTCGGTTAACGAATACCGGAAATCGTGCAATTATGTAAGTATAATTTTGTAAGTTCTTGTGGAAGTGTATTTTGGGGTCTGAAATAGACTAACCTACGTGAAATTTTTCCTTAAGGGAGTAAATTGCTCGGTAATGGCACTTGAGCAGACTTCAGGAGTGAAGTTTTACGAAACTCGGGGTCCACTGTATACGTAATTTATAAATAAGAAATATTTACACTTTATAAATAAGCAATAATCTACACTTGCCTTGGAAGAGATGGTGGCAGAGGGCAGCATTGGTCTCAGTGCCCTATATTACTACCTCAAACAACAGTGGAGTTAAGTTTCGTGTCATCATTTTTCTATCGCTAATCGCTTGACTTACTTGCTACACTGTTAATGCTACACTTTATCGCTGGCTGGTGCTATAGCCTTTATCGACTCATGCCGCTTTAGTATCATACATATCATAGAATCACTGAAGAAGGCACATTCTCCCTCTCTTTCTCCACTTTGGTACTTTGCTACAATTTCTTTCTTCAATTCTATCATGTTTGTCACTTTCTTTATCAAAGCGCTGCCAGTATGAAGATTCTTTGGGCCCATGGTGGCTTATTTCACAGTCACAATCAATAAACAAGCACTAAACACAATGAATTTATTGTGAAATGTAATGTTCACTCAATGGTAAACAAAGCTAGACTGACTCACGATGCCTGCGCGGGAGGCGGACAGGTCTGGTACGCAGGCTGATACTCGGGAAACGTCCGATAGTCTGGGAAAATTGGCCAAAAAAAGTGATCGAAACTCGAGTCGGCCAATACTCAGACGCCGATAGTTGGGGGTCCACTGTATTTATTAGTAGTAGTACGTACGTACAGTGGACCCCCAGCTAACGAAAAAACTTCATCCCAGAAGCCTGCTCAAGTGCCATTACCAAACGAATTTACTTCCTTAAGAAATAATGTCACGTAGGTTAGTCTATTTCAGACCCCCAAAAATACACTTCCACAAGCACTTACAATATTATACTTATATAATTGTACGATTTCCGGGGTGTTCGTTAGCCGGGGGTCCACTGTATTATTATAGTAATAATTTATATTATTATATTACGTATATTATTATATAATTATTATATTATACGTATTATTATTTATTAGTACCTACGTATTCCTATAATAATACTCTTGCTTACCATTTGGAATTTTTATTCACACAAAAAATAGAAGATTTACTGTTATGCAGACTACAGCATTATTGTAATAATTGTATAAATAATGTCATTCATGACTTGTGTATTTGAATGGCCCAGTCAGACAGGACAGGTATTGGACGGTGGCAGTTATTTATTTACTCGCCAAAGAATCTAACATTTCTGCTACTTTGAGCTCAATTTCAAGGTACTTTTTGTTGTGAAACCAATCAAAATCATATCTCTTTCTGTAATATATCTTCCATTCTATCAAATGAGACCAGAAAAACGAGAATACAACCATAAAAACCATACGAAAATACTCCGTTATTTATGGTCCAATTTCTTTCATTTTTGGTGTACGTTAAGAAGTATCTTTCCATCATACATTGCCCAAGTTTCAATAAGATAGCCCAGCAAACAACTGAGAAAAAATATATTTGCCAAAAACACAGATCCAATTCCCTAGATCAAGAGCAAGAGCCCCTCACCAGCGTCAAGGAACCTCCCTTGAGGCCCGCTCGCATCTGGAAATTTCACTTGCATCTGGAAGCAAAAAATCGACCGAGCGACTGCTCGTATCTGGAAAAACTCGTATGTGGGGGCACTCGTAAGTGGAGGTTCCACTGTATTAAAATTTGTATATTAGGTGAATATAAAAATAAAATAAAAATTCTTTTAATTTTTTAGTCCATGCAAAAAAGTGAATAATCAAAATAGTCTTGGGAGATCGTTCAGTAAAAAGGTTTGATAATCAAAGCTGGTTAATTTAAAAGTACTGTACAGTATTACTGTCTTTTCCTTCTTCCCCTCACTTTCATTATCACGTTCATCAACCAGTGCAACATCAGGTTACAGGAGTTATGAGGAAGAGCCTCAGCTGTTGATCTCCTGGTTTTCCCATACATGTATATGTAATTGTCTTTAGAAATCCAAGCTTCATCAGTCTTCTTGTCTCTGGCTATGCTCTCTTGTAATCTGTCAGACTGTGTCTTAATGTTTCATTCACTTCTTGTGCATGCTGGTATTCAGTACAACAGACATCTCAAAACTCCACTATACTACACACTACTGCTATCTCTGTTTATTTAGGTGAGTGTTATACTATCTCTTCATTGTATCTCTTTCCTACTTGTCTTAAACAACTTTTGCAAGGTAACAGCACACATGCCATATACATACCATTTAAAATTAACAGCCAAAAGTATGGTTGGCACATTCTCCAGAATCACTTTTGTTAGATCAAAACTCTAGATGGCTAATTTTTCTCAGTGTAGTAAATATAAGAAAGATGTAGACAAAGACTCCAATAACAAAGATACCATTATTGTATATGTTAACATTTTTGTATATTAAGTGTTGACGGAAAAAAAACAAATTTGTGGTATTGTCATTTTTCGTTTTTAGTCACAGTTTATTTTATATCTTACCAGTAAGTCCTTTTGGTTGTGATTTTTTTTGCTACCTTAGAAGATGGGTATATATAACCAGGAAAAAATACCTCAGTTGCTACAAATTTATCTTCTTAGATATTATGCTCAGAATTGTTCCTTTACCATCTCACATGTATTTGTCTGTAGTTGGCAGACTTTACACAACATATTTTAATATTTTCTGAATAACTTACACATTAAACATTAACTTAAAATATAAATAAAGTTTTTCTTAGATTGTGTTGGGCATAAGTACAGTAATAGATGTTAAGATTCAATGCTGCCTTTCAAGTAAATGTAATGATTGCTTATTTCTCTACTGTAAATAGGTGTTTATTTCCCTCTTTAATATTTTAGAGTTAGTATTATGCATAAGCACGCAAACATTTAGTGTTCATATAGTAACTGCTGCTTTAGGCGTCCACATTTTGTATCTCTGATGACATATGATGATTAGATGATAAGACCTTGAAGACATGCAGTAAGGAGCAAGATTATGTAATTGATAAGACTTGAAGACATGCAGTAAGTGATTAGACCTTGAAGACATGTAGTTAGACCATGAAGACATACAGTAAATGATTAGACCTTGAAGGTATTATGTAAACAGCAAGATTAGGTTTCTTAATACTTGCAATTGTTGCAGTAATATCAAAATTGGAATCACCTCTAAGACATAAAGAGGGTAATATAGGCCTGCAGGCCATTGACAACAAGGAGGTCTGGCTTTGGGCCTGACTGTGAGGGTAGAAGAACCCTCGAACATATTACAGGAATATGGAACTTTAAAAGAAAAGTCCCTGAAGTACGTATTAAGAGTCTGCCAACCAAACATACAGTACATAGTAATTAGCTTAACAATAAAGAGTATTATTAGTAAAAAAATTGATAGCAAAATTATGTTCATGGGGGAGTGCTAAACCCATAGGGGACATTCAGGTTCAATGCAGGGAAGCAAAGGTTGGTCTAATTCTTTAGATCAAGAGCTCACTGGCATCAAAGAATGTCCCTTGATGGGTTTGATAGTAAAAGATGTATTAAATAATTAAATCTGATGGAGCAGAGAAAAGAATATTTCCAGCCAATCTTTTTTTTTTTCATAATTTAACTTTTATCATTGTAAAAGTTTTGCAATTTTTTATCATATCATTAATTTACTAATAAAATAATTATTTTATTTATTTTATTAACACATCGGCCGTCTCCCACCAAGGCAGGGTGGCCCGAAAAAGAAAAACTTTCATCATCATTCACTCCATCACTGTCTTGCCAGAGGTGTCCTTACACTACAGTTATAAAACTGCAACATAATAATAATAATAATAATAATAATAATATCTTTATTTACTACAAGTACATGTACATGGTATACAGGCCTAGCTGACATCAATGACATACTACTATATAGAAAGTCCCTTGTTATGCTGAGCATTTCGGGCAGAGTAGGTCAGTGTCCCAGGATGCGACTCACACCATCGACTAACACCCAGGTACCCATTTTACTGATGGGGAACATAGACAACAGGTGTAAAGAAACACACCCAGTGTTTCTGCCCTGGCTGGGAATCGAACCCAGGCCCTCGCCGTGTGAAGCGAGAGCTTTAGCCACCAGACCACCAAGACCTTCTACAGGACATCTCATATTTTCACTTGAGAAATTGCATAGCTATGTGCTAATTTGGTCATTAAGTGAGGAGTGCTTGTACTGTATTTCCTCAGTGACCCCACTCCTTTCTCTCTACCATTTTTTTTCCCTCTGTTGTATATTGCTGCAAGACCCATTCAGGTTTAGCATTTTCCAAGAATATAATCATTTGCAAAATTGTAGGTTCTTGAAAATTATTAAAGCTTGTAAAATAGACTCAGAATCATAAGATTGTATTTTCAGAAATGTTTAATCTTTGTGAAAAGATAATAGAGATTTTTCCAATCTTAGTCTTAAGCTGTTATCTTTAATACACACAAATACTGTATATATTGTATATGACAAAAAAAAATAAGTGTATAGATTCATTATGAATATATATTTTGCATATCATTGGCAATTGTGAAATTGTAATGAAAATTGTTAGTTTAGGAATGGATAGTTAATGAGACAGGTTCATGTAGAGAACATAATACAAGGTGATTGTTAAAATTTGGTGCAACTTAATGTTGACCTTTTAAGTGTAATGTTAGGACAGAGTTTATAAATATTTCAGAGATAATATACCTGCTTCATTTGGATAAGAGAATACTGATGTTTCAGGTATTTTGTTATTCTCATTTTGCCCACTGCTCTATCATTTCTAATGGTAACTATCAATGCGGGTTTATATAAACAAATAACTCTTTAATTGCTCTGTTGTTTTTATACAAATGACTCAAGTTGAAAAACCAGGAAGAAATACAAAAAAATTTAAAGTTGGGAGTCTGTAATGATCTAATGAGAGTACCATACCTGAGCTCCATATACTTGTTCATTTATAAAGTTTTAACAGTTTGGTAATATGTTTGCTGGCACCCTGCAAGATCACAGATAGGGGCAGCTAAAGGTTTTATAATTCTTTATGTACTTTGTTGCTGCTTTCTGGTATGTCCACAAAAATATGAGGCTTACAGTACGTACATGGTCGAGTTCATATACATTTTCGTCCAGGTATACTACTACACATTTTGCTCAAACAGTGAATGATTGAAAGAGTACAGCAATCTAGTAAGTAACAAGTCTTTTTCAGTTTTTGTAATGTGAAATACTGTGTCTATTGCTGTTTATGGAGTTTTAATAGTATACAGTACATATAAAATTTTGTCGTACTTGATGGTTTCAATTACCTATTTTTTTATTGAAATTATTTATTTTAAAGCAGGTCAATATTGTGGCTGATGTAAATAATTAATGAATATTCAAGGAGGTGAAAGTGTGATTATTCATTTTTTTTTTTATCAGGGGAAAGAGCTAAACCAATAGGGGATGACAGCACCTGGGGAATGGGAGGCATTCAGGTAAGAGCCAAAGAAAGGAAGGATAAATCCAGTTCCATGACTCAAGAGTCCCTTGCTGGCATCAAGGAACCTCCTCCAAGAGGTGATTATTCATTTGTTTATTTTAGCAAAATAGTGCCCGTGATGTCCTGTCTTCAACATTTCAAGTTCCCAGTTGATGCATACACTGGAAGCCTGCCTTCACTCTTGTGAGGATTTCCAGGTCATCTTGACAATCTCTTAATCAATTGTCCCATTCATCAGTGTGTATTCCAACTGGATTTCAGATACTGCCTTCAACACTGACATGTATATTTTGTCACCCTGTCAACAGACTCATCTGTAATGCAGAATCACTAGTTTTTTTACATCAACTATGACTACCCTTCCCCATCTTTCCTTTTCTCAACACCACTTCTCCCTCTCTATACCTTCTCTGCCATGTAGCACTGAGTGATTATGTTTTTACTGTTTTCCACAAATGTCATATAAAGCACACAACATTCTCCTGGTCAGTCTTAGCCACAACTTATGAATAATCTCCAACTCCTAAGACTCTAATGTTACAAATGAATGTATGTACAGTGGACCCCCGGCTAACGAAAAAATTCATTCCAGAAGCCTGCTCAAGTGCCATTACCAAACGAATTTACTTCCTTAAGAAATAATGTCACGTAGGTTAGTTTATTTCAGACTCCCAAAAATACACTTCCAGAAGCACTTACAATATTATACTTACATAATTGTACGATTTCCGGGGTGTTCGTTAGCCAGGGGTCCACTGTACTAGATTGAGCTTGCCTCCATTATTTCCATGCTGGGTCATTCATCAACCCTAGGAGGCATTCATTTTATGCCCTTGGTACATTCAGTTTCTACCCCTGAGTCATTAAATTTCCATCCCAGTGACATTCTTTCACCCCCAGTCTATGTACACTCGAGTCATTCTAATCCCACCCATGTCATTCTACTTTCATCCCTGGGTAATTCAACTTGTTCACCATTGTAGTGTTGAACCCTCAAGTTGTTAAATCTGTTTTTATTATTTTACAAGTCGAAAATACTAAACCCATTGTGGTCATTTAGTGCATATTAAATCATGATGAATTATCTCAAAAATATGGCAAATGGATGAATCAAGCAAAATTTTTATAGAGGGATTTATTAATATTTTTATTTCTAACAAATGCCAAAAATACCTTAAGTCTCTCTTACAGCTCTTTCCTCTCAAGGAAGGTTCAATGACATCAGTGAGGGACTCGTGATTAAAGAAAGTGAACCTGGCCCCCTCCCCTCCACTCCTTCCTTTCTTGACACATCTGATTTCCTCCTGCTCCTAAGGGTAAATAATAGTAAAAGTTGGAATGAAGATAGTAGTAGCAGAGGAAATTTTTAATATGTTTCACCCAGTCTTGGGCACAACATTAAAAGGATCCTTTTCTACCAGTGTCCTTGTTTCCCTGTTCCTAAGGGGCTGTATAATCTCTATGATTTAACAGTTGAATGAATGATGGTGAATGTATTTCCTCTTTTGGGTCACCCTACCTAAGTGGGAGATGGCTATTCTCAGTTATCAGCTTCTTAAAAAAATAGGAGTTCTAATTAGTAGAAATTTAGAGCAGACACTGTATTCATGTACACAATGAAGTTAATAGAATTCTTGATTTCATATCAAGTGGTACTGTATAAATTAAAGAAGTCCTATGGTTATATGTACAGTACTTCAACCTGGTATATGGTAGCTTTGTTAAGGCCTCATAATGATAATGATAATAAGTTTATTTCAGCATGATACATTTCTGTGCGAAGGAGTATAACAATTGGGTGTACTACATGCCAAAAGTCCCTTTATATGCAGAGCATTTCGGGCAAACTTAAGACTTACTTAAAGATTAATAAGGCAATAATAGTGCAGTAAATTTGTACATATGGTCATTAGGTGAGTTTACAATGAGTACAAGAGAATTGAATATTCTATTAGTTTATGCTATATGGCTTTAATTGGTTTGGTAGTGAGGAATTGCAGTCTTGATTATTAACCTAAGGCAGACACAGTGGAATGAACATTTGAGAGGATTACAGATATTGAGAGTAAGTATATATTGATTATAATGTTTTACCTATGTTCATGATATTGAGCAAATGCATGTATAGTTTTTACATATTTTTTTTGATGGGCTGGGATAGGTTAAGGAGATAAGGTGTTTTTTAACTGTAGTTTTAAAAATGCTAGCTGAGCCAGTGGTTCTGGAGATTTCTGGCAGAGAGTTCCAGATTTTGGGACCTTTTATGTACACTGAGTTTTTGAAAAGATTTAGCTTGACATGGGGAATGTCATAGAGATTTTTGTGCCTAGTATTATGTCTATGGGTCCTATTGCAACTGTCAAGAAAGTGCTTCGTTTTGGGATTTATATTAGAATTGACTTCTGTAAATGCAGGTTGCACAGTAGTACCTGGAGTTACCTGGAGAGAATTCCAGGGATCAACGCCCCCGCGGCCCGGTCTGTGACCAGGCCTCATGTTGGACCAGAGCCTGATCAACCAGGCTGTTACTGCTGGCCGCACGCAGTCCAACGTACGAACCACAGCCTGGCTGGTCAGGTACCGACTTTAGGTGCCTGTCCAGTGAAAGTTTTGTATAGTTAGTAGGTTTAGGTCTTTGAAGAGTGTCTAGCAGTGGATTGTTTGATCATTCATGCTGCTCAGCTCTGGTCTCTGTATTGCAGAATAGACATAAATGTGCTGGAAAATATACAGAGAAGGATGAGGCTGATCCCGTGTATTAGAATCCTTTCCTGAATCTGCACTCACTGGAAAGATGTAGAATTAAAGAAATATGATTGACATGTATAAATGGAAAATAGGAATAAATAAAGGGGATATAAATAGCATGCTG
Organism: Cherax destructor; assembly: GCA_009830355.1. Classification (NCBI taxonomy): domain Eukaryota; kingdom Metazoa; phylum Arthropoda; class Malacostraca; order Decapoda; family Parastacidae; genus Cherax; species Cherax destructor. Next base: position 12,083 of record WNWK01036558.1, read on the forward strand.
AAAATATATAACCAATGCAGGACTTGCAGCAATGAATTTAAGTAGGACAAATTTAGATTTAGATTGAATGTGCATGGATGTTGTGCGAATGATAAGGAAGAGATGATTGTAGATGTTATGAATGAAAAGAAGCTGGATGTCCTGGCTTTAAGTGAGACAAAGCTGAAGGGGGAAGGAGAGTTTCAGTGGGGAGAAGTAAATGGGATTAGGTCAGGGGTTTCAAATAGAGTTAGAGCTAAAGAAGGAGAGGCAATAATGTTGAATAATCAGTTATGTCAGGTAAAGAGGGAATATAAATGTATATATTCAAGGATTATGTGGAGTAAAATAAAGGTTGGATGTGAAAAGTGGGTTATAGTAAGTGTTTATGCACCTGGAGAAGAGAGAAGTGTAGAGGAGAGAGATTTTGGGAAATGTTGAGTGAGTGTGTGGGGAGTTTTGAACCAAGTGAGAGAGTAATTGTGGTTGGGGATCTTAATGCTAAAGTGGGTAAAAATGTTGTGGAGGGAGTAGTAGGTAAATTTGGGGTGCCAGGGGTAAATGTAAATGGGGAACCATTAATTGAGCTATGTGTAGAAAGAGGTTTGGTAATAAGTAATACATATTTTATGAAAAAGAGGATAAATAAATATACAAGGTTTGATATAGCACGTAAGGAAAGTAGTTTGTTAGATTATGTATTGGTGGATAAAAGGTTGATGGGTAGGCTTCAGGATGTACATGTTTATAGAGGGGCAATGGATATATCGGATCATTATTTAGTTGTAGCTACAGTTAGAGTAAAAGGTAGATGAGACAAAAAGAAAATGGCAACAGCAAGTAAGAGAGAGGTAAAAGTGTATAAACTAAGGGAGGAGGAAGTTAGGGTGAGATATAAGCAACTACAGTGGACCCCCGAGTTTCGTAAAAACTTCACTCCTGAAGTCTGCTCAAGTGCCATTACCGAACGAATTTACTCCCTTAAGGAAAAATTTCACGTAGGTTAGTCTATTTCAGATCCCCCAAAAATACACTTCCACAAGAACTTACAAAATTATACTTACATAATTGCACGATTTCCGGGGTATTCGTTAACCGAGGGTCCACTGTATTGGCAGAAAGGTGGGCTAGTGCAAGTATGAGTAGTGGGGGGGGTTGAAGAGAGTTGGGATAGTTTTAAAAATGCAGTATTAGAATGTGGGGCAGAAGTTTGTGGCTATAGGAGGGTGGGTGCAGGAGGAAAGAGGAGTGAGTGGAGGAATGAAGAAGTAAAGCGTGTGATAAAAGAGAAAAAGGTAGCTTATGAGAGGTTTTTACAAAACAGAAGTGTTAATAGAAGAGCAGAGTATATGGAGAGTAAAAGAAAGGTGAAGAGAGTGGTGAGAGAAGAGAGTGGTGAGAGAGTGCAAAAGAAGAGCAGATGAAAGAATGGGAGAGGCTCTGTCAAGAAATTTTGCTGAAAACAAGAAAAAAATTTGGAGCGAGATAAACAAGGTAAGAAAGCCTAGGGAACGAATGGATTTGTCAGTTAAAAACAGAGTAGGGGAGTTAGTAGATGGGGAGTTGGAGGTATTGGGTAGATGGCGGGAATATTTTGAGGAACTTTTATATGTCGATGAAAAAAGGGAGGCGGTAATTTCATGTACTGGCCAGGGAGGTACAACATCGTTTAGGAGTGAAGAAGAGCAGGATGTGAGTGTGGGGGAGGTGCGTGAGGCATTACGTAGAATAGAATGAAAGGGGGTAAAGCAGCTGGAACTGACAGGATCATGACAGAAATGTTAAAAGCAGGGGGGATATAGTGTTGGAGTGGTTGGTATTTTTGTTTAATAAATGTATGAAAGAGGGGAAGGTACCTAGGGATTGGCAGAGAGCATGTATAGTTCCTTTATATAAAGGGAAGGGGGATAAAAGAGATTGTAAGAATTATAGGGGAATAACTTTACTGAGTATACCAGGTAAAGTGTATGGCAGGGTTATTATTGAAAGAATTAGAGGTAAGACAGAGAGTAGGATTGCAGATGAGCAAGGAGGCTTTAGAGTGGGTAGGGGATGTGTAGATCAAGTGTTTACAGTTAAGCATATATGTGAACAGTATTTAGATAAAGGTAGAGAAGTTTTCATTGCATTTATGGATTTAGAAAAGGCATATGATAGAGTGGATAGGGGAGCAATGTTGCAAGTGTATGGAATAGGTAGTAAGTTACTGAAGGCTGTAAAGAGTTTTTATGAGGATAGTGAGGCTCAGGTTAGGGTGTGTAGGAGAGAGGGAGATTACTTCCTGGTAAAAGTAGCTCTTAGACAGGGATGTGTAATGTCACCATGGTTGTTTAATATATTTATAGATGGGGTTGTAAAAGAAGTAAATGCTAGGGTGTTGGGGAGAGGTGTGGGATTAAATTATGGGGAATTAAATGCAAAATGGGAGTTGACACAGTTACTTTTTGCTGATGATACTGTCCTTATGGGAGATTCTAAAGAAAAGTTGCAAAGGGAGGGTGTGTAAAGGTAGAAAGTTGAAAGTGAACATAGATAAGAGTAAGGTGATGAGGGTATCAAACAATTTAAATAAAGAAAAATTGGATATCACATTGGAGAGAGGGATTATGGAAGAAGTAAATGTTTTCAGATATTTGGGAGTTGACGTGTCAGCGGATGGGTTTATGAAGGATGAGGTTAACCATAGAATTGATGAAGGAAAAAAGGTGAGTGGTGCGTTGAGGTATCTGTGGAGACAAAAAACGTTATCCATGGAGGCAAAGAAGGGAATGTACGAAAGTATAGTGGTACCAACACTCTTATATGGGTGTGAAGCATGGGTTGCAAATGCTGCATCGAGGAGGAGGCTGGAGGCAGTTGAGATGTCCTGTCTAAGGGCAATGTGTGGTGTAAATATTATGCAGAAAATTCGGAATATGGAAATTAGGAGGTGTGGAGTTACTAAAAGTATTTGTCAGAGGGCTGAAGAGGGGTTGTTGAGGTGGTTTGGTCATTTAGAGAGAATGGATCAAAGTAGAATGACTTGGAGAGCGTATAAATCTGTAGGGGAAGGAAGGCAAGGTAGGGGTCACCCTAGAAAAGGTTGGAAGGGGGCATGCGGGGAGCTCCAGATCAACAAAATGTGATCAGCCGTGAGGGAGCTTTCTCCAAATTCAACTTCAATAACAAAAACATAAGGTGGGACCAAGTAAACCAAGTCCTAAATGATATAAACTGGGAAGATTGCCTAAGCATCACGGATCCCAACCTATGTCTTGAACAAATTAACTCTGTGGTACTTGAGGTTTGCTCAAGGCAAATTCCCTTAAGGAAAAGGAGGAGAAGATGCAAACTAGAAAGAGAGAGGCGCTCCCTATACAGGCGAAGGCACAGAATAACGGAGCGGCTACAGGAGGCCAATATCTCTGAAATACGTAGGGAGACACTAGTCAGAGAAATAGCAAACATCGAATTAAAACTAAAGGAATCTTATAGGAATCAAGAGACACGGGAAGAACTAAGAGCCATAAATGAAATTGAAAGAAACCCTAAGTATTTCTTTTCCTATGCAAAATCAAAGTCGAGAACAACAACCAGTATTGAGCCCCTACTTAAACCGGATGGGTCCTACACAGATGACAGCAAGGAAATGAGTGAGTTACTTAAATCCCAGTATGACTCAGTCTTTAGCGAGCCACTAACCAGACTGAAAATCGAAAACCTAAATGATTTTTTCATGAGAGTGCCACAGAACTTGACAGACGCATGCCTTTCTGACATCATCACTACGCCAAATGACTTTGAAAAGGCAATAAATGACATGCCCATGCACTCCGCTCCAGGCCCAGACTCATGGAACTCCGTGTTCATCAAGAACTGCAAGAAGCCCCTATCACATGCTTTTAACATCCTATGGAGAGGGAGCATGGACACTGGGATCGTCCCGCAGCTACTAAAAACAACAGACATAGCCCCGCTCCACAAAGGGGGCAGTAAAGCAATAGCAAAGAACTACAGACCAATTGCGCTAACGTCCCATATCATAAAAAACTTTGAAAGGGTTCTAAGAAGCAAGATCGCCACCCATCTTGATACCCATCAATTGCACAACCCAGGACAGCATGGGTTTAGAGCAGGCGCTCCTGTCTGTCCCAACTACTGGACCACTACGACAAGGTCCTGGATGCTCTAGAAGATAAACAGAATGCAGATGTTATATACACAGATTTTGCAAAAGCCTTTGACAAGTGTGACCATGGTGTAATAGCACACAAAATGCGTGATAAAGGAATAACAGGAAAAGTTGGTAGATGGATTTATAATTTCCTAACACGTAGAACACAAAGAGTAGTAGTCAACAGAGTAAAGTCTGAGGCAGCTACTGTGAAAAGCTCTGTTCCACAAGGCACAGTACTTGCTCCCATCCTATTCCTCATCCTCATATCAGACATTGACAGGGATATAAGCCAAAGTGCTGTGTCTTCCTTTGCAGATGACACCCGAATCTGTATGACAGTGTCCACCGTTGAAGACACTGCAAGACTCCAAGCAGACATAAACCAAATCTTTAAATGGGCTGCAGAAAACAATATGAAGTTCAATGATGAGAAATTTCAATTACTCAGATACGGAAAACGTGAAGAAATTAAAATCTCATCGGAGTACAAAACTAATTCCAACCACACAATAGAGCGAAAAACTAATGTCAAAGACCTGGGAGTGATCATGTCAGAGGATCTCACCTTCAAGGACCATAACAATGTAGCAATTGCATCTGCTCGAAAAATGACAGGATGGATAATGAGAACCTTCAAAACCAGGGATGCCAAGCCCATGTTGACACTTTACAGATCGCTTGTTCTATCTAGGCTGGAATATTGTGCACACTAACTGCACCTTTCAAGGCGGGTGAAATTGCTGACCTTGAAAATGTGCAGAGAACCTTCACCGCACGCATAAGTGCGATAAACCACCTCAACTACTGGGAACGCTTGAAGTTCCTAAACCTGTACTCTCTAGAACGCAGGCGGGAGAGATACATTATTATATACACATGGAAAATTCTCGAGGGCTTAGTACCAAACTTGCACACAAAAATCACTCCGTACGAAAGCAAAAGACTCGGCAGGCGATGTAACATTCCCCCAATGAAGAGCAGGGGTGCCACTAGCACGTTGAGGGACAACACAATAAGTGTGAGGGGCCCAAGATTGTTCAACTGCCTCCCAGCATACATCAGGGGGATTACCAACAAGCCCCTGGCTGTCTTCAAGCAGGCACTGGACAGGCACCTCAAGTCGGTACCTGATCAGCCGGGCTGTGGTTCGTACGTTGGACTGCGTGCGGCCAGCAGTAACAGCCTGGTTGATCAGGCTCTGGTCCAACAAGAGGCCTGGTCACAGACCGGGCCGCGGGGGCGTTGACCCCTGGAATTCTCTCCAGGTAGACTCCAGGTGAGGGGCTTGTACTTCCAGCAAGCATGTGTGAGTGTGTTAGATAGGAGTGAATGGAGACGAATGGTTTTTGGGACCTGACGAGCTGTTGGAGTGTGAGCAGGGTAACATTTTGTGAAGGGATTCAGGGAAACCAGTTAATTGATTTAGTTGGACTTGAGTCCTGGAAATGGGAAGTACAATGCCTGCACTTTAAAGGAGGGGTCTGGGATAGTGACCCTCTTTAAGGGGGGCTCCTTGTCGCGGTAAAGAGGCTATCGGTCTGAGGAATTGGACCTCTTGGTCTTCTTCCTCAGACCGAACCTAATTACCCCCCAATCCCCCCTCCCCTTTCCCATCTTTCCCATCCTCCCTTTTCCCTTTCCTCCTCCTCCTCATCCCTTCCTTATTTCTTTCCCATTTTTACCCTGGGAGCTTCTCTCCACAGGCATTCTAGTTCCTAGGTAGGGGGAAGGGTACTGTGGTCCAATCCCATTCCGTTGAGGTTCTTGGCGGTGGTGTAGTTTGCCGTGGAATCTGGATCGCCTGGGGATGTCCCGATCCCTCTCCGGTCTCCCAGGGGTGGCCTTGGGTATCTTTCGGGCGACGGGTGTATCTCTGGAGGCCACCTTTCGGATTCCAGGGGTGGTGGCCGAAGGCGGTATGCTTTGTGGCGGATATCCGGCCGCCCTCTCTTTTGTCCGCCGAGATGGCTCGGTGGATGTAAGGTTGCTATCCCGGATTGCTGGTTTACTGGCATGAAGGGTAGGGTATGGCACGGGTTCCATGCAGCATCTGCACTACTTGCGGTGTTGAGGTCCTCTTGGGCTCGGAGGAGGATTTACGCCACTTTCATTCCTCCTAGGAGCTATTCCTCCACGTTCTCCCCTTTTTTTATTTTTATTTTATTTTTTTCTTTCTTTTATTTTCTTAAAAACAAAAAGAAAGAAGTAACCTAACCATGGATGCCCTAATCTGTGAACCTACCCCTGGGCCCCTTGATACCGCACCTAGTTCTGACCCTACCTCGTTAATGGACAACTCTTCGGACAACCCTAATACCCCTGTACCTCTTGCTGGTGCCGGTTCGTCACCTGCTTCAGGTACCGGGGATCCGACTGGCCCTTTCGATACGTCTGACCTTCGCTATTCTCTGACCTTGATTCCGGCTTCTCCCTTAACGGTGCAGCAATTTTCCACCCCCGGTCCCGCACACAAAGGACCACGACCCTTACATGACGATTCTCATTCATCTCAGAAACGACCAGCTCGTCACACACTCCCCTTAAACTCTTTGTTTCACACTACTCAATGGACAAAGTTTTTTACTCTGACGGACTTCTCCTAATACCTATCTTTCAGACCATAGTGTTGGTAAGGCTCTGCTATGCCATGTTGGTAAAGATATCTCATTTCACACTCTCAAGAGCGGCACTCGCATCATCACGGTCCAGAATGCTGGCCAAGCTCGTGATCTTTCTCTTCTTACGACCATAGATACTGTTCCTATCACTATTGGCAAGCATCATTCTCTCAATTCTTGTAGTGGTTCTGTCATTTTACCCACACCATTGTCCAACGGAATTTCCAGACATGGTGATGACATTTTG
>WNWK01036559.1:0-19082 GCA_009830355.1 Cherax destructor
CATCCAGGACCTTGCCGTAGTGGTGGAGTAGTTGGGACAGACAGGAGCGACCTGCTCTAAACCCATGCTGCCCTGGGTTGTGTAATTGAGGGGTATCTAGATGAGTGGCGACCTTGCTTCTTGAACCCTTTCAAAGATTTCTATGATATGGATGTTAGCGCTATTGGTCTGTAGTTCTTTCCCAGTGCTTTACTCCCCCCTTTGTGGAGTGGGGCTTTGTCTGTTGTTCTTAGTAACTGCGGGACGACCCCAGTGTCCATGCTCCTCTTCACTGGCCGCTACTGGGTCACTCTCCCTTCGTCATGAGCCTTATCAACCTCTTCTTAAAGCTATGAATAATCCTGCCTCCACTACATCGCTTCCCAAGCTATTTCACTTCCTGACCACTCTGTGACTGAAGAAATACTTCCTAACATCCCTGTGATTCATCTGAGTCTTAACCTTCCAGCGCCCCCTTGTTGCTGTGTCCCATCTCTGGAACATTCTGTCTCTGTCCACCTTGTCAATTCCTCTCAGTATTTTATATGTCGTTATCATGTTCCCTTTCTCTCCTGTCCTCCAATGTCGTCAGGTCCGATTTCCCTTAACCTCTCCTCGTAGGACATACCCCTTAGCTCCGGGACTAGTCGTGTTTCAAACCTTTGCACTTCTCTAGTTTCTTTACATGCTTGGCTGAGTGTGGGTTCCAAACTGGTGCTGCGTACTCCAGTATGGGCTAACGTACACAGTGTACAGGGTTCTCAACGATTCTTTATTAAGATGTCAAATGCTGTTCTTAGGTTAGCTAGGCGCCCATATGCGCAGCAGTTATTTGGTTGATGTGCGCCTCAGGAGATGTGCCTGGATTATTCTCACCCAAGATCTTTTTCTTGGGTGAGGTTTGTAGTCTCTGGTCCCCCTAGACTGTACTCCGTCTGCAGTCTTCTTTGCCCTTCCCCAATGTGTGTGTGTGTGTGTGCTCGTGTGTGTACTCACCTAGTTGTGGTTGCAGGGGTCGAGTCATGGGCTCCTGGCCCCGCCTCTTCACTGGTCGTTATTGGGTCACTCTCCTCGCCTTGAGCTTATCATACCTCTTCTTAAAGCTATGAATGGATCCTGCCTCCACTACATCACTTCCCAAACTATTCCACTTCCCGACCACTCTGTGACTGAAGAAATACTTCCTAACATTCCTGTGATTCATATGAGTCTTCAACTTCCAACTGTGTCCCCTTGTTGCTGTGTCCCATCTCTGGAACATTCTGTCTCTGTCAATTTGTCAATTCCTCTCAGTATTTTATATGTCGTTATCATGTCCCCCCTATTTTTCCTGTCCTCCAGTATCGTCAGGTCGATTTTCCTTAACCTCTCCTTGTAGGACATACCCCTTAGGTCCGGGACTAGTCTTGTTGCAAACCTTTGCGCTTTCTCTTGTGTGTGTGTGTATGTGTACTCACATATTTGTGGTTGCAGGGATCGAGACTCAGCTCCTGGCCCCGCCTCGTGTTTGTGTGTGTGTGTGACCCAATTAATATTTGCACTAATAACTCATTACAGTTGTAACCGGGTGTGGACGGTGAATTGTTCATTACTTTATAATTTGTTCATGATTGTAACCATGTATAGACATGTAGATGATTCATTACCTTATAACTTGGTCATGATTGTGACCAGATATGCCTGGAGTTCATTACCTTTGTGACTAGTTCAACTATCATAACTTTGGGGCCCAGTCCCTGGACCCATTATGTACTCTGCAATCTTTTGACTACCGCCCACAGGATGGGTATGGGGTGCATAATAAAGATATTAAACTAACTCTCAAGCGTAGGAAACTACGACCACACACTGAAATTGTAACTGACTCTCCTCATTACTTGCTGTAAGTATCCTGAGACCTGAATGTAGCATACTTCTGTATGAAGCTTGGCAAAAGATATACAAACCTATTAAGTCATAGATCACAGTTAAGCTTTTGTTGATTCCCTCTCAGATAGGCATCCAGGAGCATGACTAGGTTGATGAATTAGCTATACAAGCATTAAATAATTAGAATGTTGAGCAAAACTTTGGTTTTTCAAACAGAAGCTCACGAAACATTGTCAGAAAGGTACTAGCAAAACGAGCTTGAAGAAATAGGAACAATGCAGATAGGAACTAGCAGATCCATTATCATAATGAAATGTTTCAAGTTAAATATATCTAGGGAGAAAGTAATAAGTTCAGCAGATTGCAAGATGTTAATGCTTGGATACAAGTATTTCTGGCAGTACTGTTTGTATGGAGATGACACGACATGAAACACAGTCATAAACAGGAGCATTATATCTTAGAGAGTCCAAACATCCAACCTTTCAGAGACACCTCCAAGCAAACATTAATGATATGGCAAAACATTAGTAGCATTACTCACGATATCGTTATGACACGATTGCAAACAAACCATACCACGGGTGGGTTCGAACCCCACCCTTGGTATTGTTTCTCACCTGAGTCTACCTGGAGAGAATTCCAGGGGTCAACGCCCCCGCGGCCCGGTCTGTGACCAGGCCTCTTGTTGGACTAGAGCCTGATCAACCGGCTGTTACGCTGGCCGCACGCAGTCCAACGTACGAACCACAGCCCGGCTGATCAGGCACCGACTTGAGGTGCCTGTCCAGTGCCTGTGAAGACAGCCAGGGGCTTGTTGGTAATCCCCTGATGTATGCTGGGAGGCAGTTGAACAATCTTGGGCCCCTCAACTAATTGTGTTGTCCCTCAACGTGCTAGTGGCACCCCTGCTCTTCATTGGGAGAATGTTACATCGCCTGCCGAGTCTTTTGCTTTCGTACGGGTGATTTTTGTGTGCAGTTGGTACTAAGCCCTCGAGAATTTTCATTGTATATAATAATGTATCTCTCCCGCCGGTTCTGAGAGTACAGGTTTAGGAACTTCAAGCGTTCCCTAGTTGAGGTGGTTTATCACTTATGCGTGCGGTGAAGGTTCTCTGCACATTTTCAAGGTCAGCAATTTCACCCGCCTTGAAAGGTGCAGTTAGTGTGCAGCAATATTCCAGCCTAGATAGAACAAGCGATCTGTAAAAAGTGTCAACATGGGCTTGGCATCCCTGGTTTTGAAGGTTCTCATTATCCATCCTGTCATTTTCGAGCAGATAATTGCTACATTGTTATGGTCCTTGGTGAGATCCTCTGACATGATCACTCCCAGGTCTTTGACATTAGTTTTTCTTGTCTATTGTGTGGTTGGAATTAGTTTTGTACTCCGATGAGATTTTAATTTCTTCATTTTCCGTATCTGAGTAATTGAAATTTCTCATCATTGAACTTCATATTGTTTTCTGCAGCCCATTTAAAGATTTGGTTTATGTCTGTTGGGAGTCTTGCAGTGTCTTCAACGGTGGACACTGTCATACTGATTCGGGTGTCATCTGCAAAGGAAGCACAGCACTGTGGCTTTATTCCCTGTCAATGTCTGATATGAGGATGAGGAATAGGATGGGAGCAAGTACTGTGCCTTGGAACAGAGCTTTCACAGTAGCTGCCTCAGACTTTACTCTGTTGACTACTACTTTTGTGTTCTACGTGTTGGAAATTATAGATCCATCTACCAACTTTTCCTGTTATTCCTTTATCACGCATTTTGTGTGCTATTACACATGGTCACACTTGTCAAAGGCTTTTGCAAAATCTGTGTATATACATCTGCATTCTGTTTATCTCTAGAGCATCCAGGACCTTGTCGTAGTGGTCCAGTAGTTGGGACAGACAGGAGCGGCCTGCTCTAAACCCATGCTGTCCTGGGTTGTGCATTGATGGGTATCCAAGATGGGTGGCGATCTTCTTCAGACTTTTTCAAAATTTTTATGATAGGGACAGATGAGCTTTATTGGTCTGTAGTTCTTTGCTATTGCTTTACTGCCCCCTTTGTGGAGCGGGGATTGTCTGTTGTTTCTAGTAGCTGCGGGACGATCCAGTGTCCATGCTCCCTCTCCATAGGATGTTAAAGCATGTGATAGAGGCTCTTGCAGTTCTTGATGAACACGGAGTTCTATGAGTCTGGGCCTGGAGCGAGTGCATGGGCATGTCATTTATTGCCTTTCGAAGTCATTTGGCGTCGTGATGATGTCAGAAAGGCATGCGTCTGTCAAGTTCTGTAGCACTCCATAAAAAAATCATTTAGGTTTTCGATTTTCAGTCTGGTTAGTGGCTCGCTAAAGACTGATATACTGGGATTTAAGAACTCATATTTCCTTGCTTCACTGGTAGGACCCATCCGGTTTAGTAGGAATACTGGTTTTGTTCTGACTTTGATTTTGCAAGGAAAAGAAATACTTAGGGTTTCTTTCAATTTCATTTATGGCTCTTAGTTCTTCCGTGTCTCTTGATTCCTATAAGATTCTTTAGTTTTAATTCGATGTTTGCTATTTCTCTGACTAGTGACTCCCTACGTATTTCAGAAGTATTGGCCTCCTGTAGCCGCTCCGTTATTCTGTGCCTTCGCCTGTATAGAGGCGCTCTCTCTTTCCAGTTTGCATCTTCTCCTCCTTTTCCTTAAGAAATTTGCCTTGAGCAAACCTCAAGTACCACAGGTTAATTTGTTCTAGACATAGGTTGGGATCCGTGATCTTAGGCAATCTTCCCAGTTTATATCATTAGGACTTGGTTTCTTGTCCCACCTTATGTTTTTGTTATTGAAGTTGAATTTGGAGAAAGCTCCCTCACGGCTGATCACATTTTGTTGATCTGGGGCTCCCCATCATGTCTGGACCTCTATTATGTTGTGATCTGAGTATATTGTTTTTGATATGATGACATTTCGTATCAGATCATCATTGTTGGTGAAGATGAGGTCCAGCGTATTCTCTAATCTTGTGGGCTCTACTATTTGCTGGTTTAAGGTGAACTTGGTGCAGAGATTTAAAAGTTCATGCATGTGTGAATTTTCATCTGAGCTGCCTCCTGGTGTTATCTCTGCTCATTGTTTGCAATGTTCCTCCATTTTAGGTGCCTGAGTTGAAATCCCCAGTAGCAAGATGTTGGGGGCAGGAGCTGGAAGATTTTCCAGACAGTGGTCAATTTTCAGAAGCTGTTCCTGGAATTGTTGGGACATTGCATCCGGAGTTGCATCTGGATAATATCTCCCCGTGGGTTCTTGGGGAAGGAGCTGAGGTACTGGAGTGCCACTTACCATAATATTCATCACATTCCTTGAAACTGGGCAGCTACCTGAGGTATGGAAGAAGGCCAACGTAGTCCCCATCTTTAAAAGGAGACGAAAAGAGCGCTAAACTATAGACCGAGTGTCACTTACGTGTATAGTGTGAAAGTCCTGGGAGAAAATCATCAGGAAAAGAAAAGGGAGCCCCTCGAGCTGAACAGGATAATAAACACCAGACAGCACGGATTCCGGGAAGGAAACGGTCACGCTACCATGGTCGTCCCGACCATGAATGGCATAAAAACTCGGGTCTCTCTCGCAAGAACAGGTCACAGAACACATAGAAAAAAAATATATACATAAACATATGGACATAGAAAAAAACTTCCTCAAGAGGGAAGAAAAAAAAGGTGTGCTTCGTGGTCTAAGGCAGTGAATCATGAGACTGCGCCTTCCTGCGTCTGGACATACTGCAACATGGGAGACAGGTGTGGCTGAGCTGTGACGTAACAGGGTACGATCTCCTCTGGGATGTGAAGCAGACATCGTAGTAGTCGCTGCAGGGGTCACTCAACCTGGAGGCACAACTGCTGGTGCCCTCAGGAGGCGTCGTCAGTAGTCCAACAGGACGGACTGGCAAGCGACTCAGGAGGACATTCCTCGACTGGTACTGTCGCTGGAGCTGTCGCTGCTGGCGAGTGGAGTGAGTCGTGACAGGGACGACTCGGCGAAAACATCTGGAGGTCGTAACTGCATACACCATACTGCAGTGAGTGGGCTAGCAGTCAAAGTGACATCATCTTTGTGCAGGCTGCTCACTGAAGCTGTGAACGAGGCTGACAGTCGCCTGCCAACAGGCTTAACTGCGGCGAGTGTCATCTCTCGACGGTAAGTTACAGCAGAGGGCAGTGTAAGCGTCCCCAGACTGGTCATCTGCAATAACTGGACTGACGGTCTAGGATGAAGTGGAACGGTCTCGATGGGAGAATCGTCGCGGGTACGATTCAGCAAAGGCATCTACGAGCGGCGAACAATAAGAGCTTTCTGTACAAGGCGCTCGAACGCTCGTAACTGACGCCTGGACCTGACAAATGTCAGCTGTCAAGCGCGCGGGGCGCGGGTCAACACTGGGTGACAAGTAACACACAGGTGCTACATAGGACACACGAGAAAACTGCACACATACTACACATGTGGTACAACATAGCTTACTAGCAAATGACGCTTTTCTGTATAAAAATCGTCACTAAGTAATCACGAACATGTGAGAACACTGAATGAGAGAAATTGTAGAAACTTGTTTGAACTGCCCCCTTGTAGCTGCACTCTGGGCAAGCCTGTTGACACCGACACTCTGAGACACTTCTCTCAGACACAAGTGGCTATGGTACAAATTTCTAGCTGATTGCAGTGGAACCCCACACTGCCTACACAATACTAGAAGGGAGACTTACTTGAAAGAAAAGGGTGGTATGTGTCCTGGTCTTCCTTATATGTAACCCCTCCTAACACCATGTGCAGTGGAGAAACTTGTCTGCAAAAGATGGGGTAATTAGTGTCCTGCCTGCCCTCAGAGTTCCCTGGTTACTAGGATATCCCTTGGTGATATATGCAGTAAGTAACACTAGCTTCAGACTTGAACTTAGGAGACGACGCTGTTACATACCAACACAAGTCGTCCGTCCGCCTAAGACCCACAGATAACTCACTAACGTTTCCCCCAGAAAACTGGCCAGATACTGAGAGAAAAAAGCCTAGTCTTACTGTGACAGGGTCTGGATGGAGGCAGATGTCCACGGTACTTCGGGATCTCCTCCGTGGCCCCAGGACAGATGTTGGGTCACGTGGGGGTGTGCTCCTAATCTCAGCACGACTTGTCCCTGAGGGGTCTGCCTGGTAGAGAACTGTGCCCTTTCCGCAGATTCAAGGGTGCACTCAGTTCGTTAGCTAACATAATCTAATGTCTGTCTATTCAGGTCTATAACTACCTATATTAGGGTGCTAGAGCTACACTATTAATACCTAACGTTGCCTTAATAATCCTACTGTTAGTCTCTAGCTGCTAAACACCTAGGTGTTCCTAGGTGGATAAATCTATCAATCAAATATACACAATAGTCACCGTCATCAGCTGGGTGTGCATATGTTTTGTTGGGTGTGGGTTTATAAACTCCAGGGCGATCCTCGGTGTGAAAGTCCCGCGGCCCCTTACCCTGTGGAACCTTTAGTGACTAAAAGTTTCCACATCCTCCGCGACGAAGGTAAAGGTTAGTCTATATCAAATTCACCTTCCAAGCCCTACGGCGGGCCCTGGACACGTGCTATCCGGCCACTCTCGTCGAGCAGACTCTGGTTTAACTCCGACTGTCCAGTTTCCGCGTGTGGATCGCTGGGGTGTAAACTTATGGGTTCCGGTGATTTTAACACCCTTCCCTTTAACTTTATGTCTTTCCATGTCTAGCCTTGTCTGAGCAGCTTCGTACTTTCCCACCCAGTGGCCTATATACCCGGTAGCCCTTCTTCCCACTGATACGAGGTTCCCTGGGTTTTAATGACAATCTATCTCCCTCTTTAGGTACCCCATAAAAGCGTCTCCCCAAGGTGGCTAAGTGTTGTCACTTCCTACTTGGTTTGGCTTACCCAGGGTTCGTCGTGTACACTAACATTCATTATCACTACTCCCCAGCTATCAGGGTGTGAACTTCCCCCTCTCTGGCGTTGCAGGGAACTCATGAGGAATTCTGCCACCGATGATATATCCTACTGGGGATCTGTATAAACCAATTCCTTCTAACAGTCCGTCGGGTGGACAGGAAGTCATCAAGATAGTTGGCTCCCACCAGGATACCTCATTTCTGACTGTGTCAGTGGTATGTCCTGGTCTGCCAGCTTCACACCAAGGTCTTTCAATCGCTTGGTTGCTGCTGCAAGACCTCTGGTCGTAATAGGCAGGTAACGTATTTACTACCAGAGCTGTAATATTTCTGTGATGTCCACCCAGTTTAACAGTGACATCCACAACATCATAAGACTTGGGTGGGCCCTGACTTATAGCACCTCCCAATGTCGCATTAAATTTTAGGTGGCCTTCAACTTTAACCTAGCCACCAACTTCTCTGTTATCATGGACACTTGTGCCCTGAGTCGAGAATAATCGGGTTGTTTCGGTTCTGTTCCCGTTCACAACCCCTGCCATGATATGAGTAGGGCAGCAGCTCTGTCTTCTCACTCAGATTAGAGACTTTGCCCATACTAATCACGTGGCTACCACTTCAGGCTGGGCTCGCCTTCTATCTCCTCTACTGGAGAAACGTCCCTACTACTGGGGTTCCCTTAAATTGTTGTGACATAGTGCAGTATGGTGCTACCTTTCCGAGCAATTATAGCACTCTGAAAGATGTGACCGCAATCTTCTGCCTCATGTCTTCCACAACACCTTAAGCATAGTGCAACTCCTTTGTCTCTGCCGCCTACTGCTCAGTGTTGCATACCGAGAGCAACTCGTGCTGTGTGTTCACCTTCGCAGAAACACACATGTCTTATGTTTCCCCCTTGGTTGAGGACCTGTCTTGGGCATAATGAGGTACCGATCCTAGCGGGGTGCTTAGTTCTATCTCGAGTTTTCTGAGTAACTAACTGTTTGTTTATGTGATGATGGCGGTGACCTTTCTCTCTCACCTATACTCAGGTGAATCACGATATCACTCAACCCTCAACAATCTGTTGTATTGTGAACCGTTAGTCCCATACTTCAAATGTAACTCATGTATTGTAGTGCTAGCTAGTTTCCTCTGAATTGTCTGACTGACCATCCATTCCGATCCGCCCCAATCATGTAAATCTCTAAGACTGTTTGTCAGACTCGTGACTTTTGAACCTCTAAGCTCTGACGGTCATGGCGGCAAGCCTCAAGATCGGACAATCGATAAAATATAGCTATCATTATCTCCTCTGTGTTGCCATACGTATTCTTTAGTTGATCCTTGGCATGTTGATAATTAATGTCAGTGGTTTGGTAATGCCGGACCAAGTCCAGGGCTTTACCCTTGAGCTGCGAACGTAAGTACTGTAGTTTGGTGGCATCTGACAAATCATCCCTGTCATCTATCTGTGATTTAAACTGATCCCAGAAAGCAATGTACTCGGTCAAAGTTCCATCAAATGTTGGTAAATTTAATGTAGGTAATCTGGGTAACACTCTAAGGGGACTGTTGATGTGTCCTGCTATTATTTGTTGACCTTCGTATTAGCCTTCAATACTTTCTTTAATTTTTTGCAGAGTCCCCACTTGATGCCCTTCCCCTCTGATCCTCGCATTCCCCCCTAGCTGTCCGACAACATCGTCAGGTTCCTCTGTCTCATAGGCTTCTGCTCGTAATAAAGAAGGCTGTCTCCAATGTTGCTTCCCTCAAAAGCTCTAAACACCTTTCTAGATCCTCCCCAATCTGCATCTGGGTTTTCCCTGACAGCACGGCTCTCCCTACATCCCTGGTTAGTGACCCTTGTGGGCGCCATAACCGTTTTACCGGTTAGGGGGGTAGGGCTCGTTCTCCCCATCATGTTTGGTTTAGTTAATTTGTCCAATTTATACGTCAATTACCCCCCAGTACAACACATTAGGTGAGAATAAGTGATTCCCAAAGCCCCTCAACAAACTTGATGGCTTTACTTTACAACTTTGACTTGACTATTAAATATACTTAGTCCTCAAACCCAACTAAAATGTATATTGTTTTTATGAAACTTTAAACCCTGTCCCAATAGTAAATAGTTCAGGGCTTGAGCTAGCAAATCACAAATTAAATGAGTCAAATACTACAACAAAATTCACACAGTAAAAATATTATTTTTAAAATTTAAAATTAATTTCGCCAAAAAACCAGAATTACTTTAAACAGTATATGAATAATGTTGTGTAATTAATTTTGGCTTAACTGAGCCTAACAATTATTAGTTGCTGGTGGGAACACCTAGCCTAACTTTATCACTGTTGAACTTATTAACTAGCCTGAATCAAACTTGCAAGGAAATAATATAGGAAAATCGCCCCTACTGTTAAACTGTTATAATTTTGCGAGGCTTATAACTGGGGTCAGCACTGGTAATTAAATATGCAATTACCTAATGGCTTACTTGTAATCATGAATAAAAAAAACTACAGCTTGTAGCCTACTTGCCTCCTGAGATTACTGAAAATAAAACTTCGATTAGGGTAACCTGCCAAGGGCTTTGGGCCTAGGTGTGAAAACTAACCTAGCTTCGAAAATGACTGGACATTAACTGGGGCCTAGTAATTAAGACTAATGTGTCTGCTAAACTAGCTATTCCACATCCGGTTCGAAGGACCATTGTAGAAACTTGTTTGAACTGCCCCCTTGTAAGCTGCACTCTGGGCAAGCACTGTTGACACCGAACTCTGAGACCCCTTCTCGACTTACAAGTGGCTTGGCAAATTTCTAGTGATTGCGAGGGGAACCCCACTGCTAGCCAATTAGAAGGGAAATTCACCTTGAAAGAAAAGGGTGGTATGTGTCCTGGTCTTCCTTTATGAAACCCCCCTCCTAACACCATGTGCAGGGAAACTTTGTCTGCAAAAAGATGGGGTTGTGTCCGCCTGCCCTTCAGAGTTCCCGGTTACTAGGATATCCCTTGAGTGATATATGCAGTAAGTAACACTAGCTTCAGACTTGAACTTAGGAACGCGCTGTTACATACCAACACAAGTCGTCCTCCCCTAAGACCCACAGATAACTCACTAACTTTCCGAAACTGGCCAGATTGAGGAAAGAAAGCCTAGTCTTACTGTGGGGTGGATGGAGGCAATTCCACGGTCCCGGATCTCCTCAGGGCCCCGGACAGATGTTGGGTAGTGGGGGTGTGCTGCCTCAATCTGGACTTTCCTGGGGGTCCACTTAAAAGAACTGGGCCCTTTCCGCTTAGATTCAAGGGACACCCAGTTCGTTTAAATAATCAATGCTGTCATTCAGGTCATAAACCTTATTAGGGTGCTAGAGCTAACCATTAATAAACCCCTTGCCTTAAAATCCTATGTTAGTCTCTGGGTACAAATTATAGGGTTCCTGGTGGATAAATTTCAATCAAATTATACACAATATCACCGTCATCAGCTGGAGTGTGGTATGTTTTGTTGGGTGTTGGGTTTATAAATGAGGGATCCCGGTTGTAATACCTCCCTTACCCTGTGGAACCTTTGGACTAAAAAATTTCCACGAAATAATGACAGACTTATATCTTCTCTCAAACTTCTAAAATAATGAAAATAAAATGCACACGGTGAAACTACCTCGGGACATCATATGGGTGATATCAGGCGGACATCGCAGTGATGTCAGCAGGCGTCGCGAGACGTCAGGCAACATCGTGGGTGGCGGGAGGTGACGTTCTGGTGTGCTCATGATGGATGTCATGGGTGCATCGGGGCATCAGTGGGTGGCGCGTGGGTCGGCATGGGCGCACAGATGGTGGTGACGCCGGGGATGTGGGCGCAGGGCCAGTGTGGCTTCTGATCAGCACCCAGCGGCGATCAGGTGGCGGTCAACGTGGCTTAGTGGCCTCGGACACTGATACCATTTTAAGAATTCAAGGAAATTCCGAAAACAGCAAGAGGGGGGGCGTGAGTGGTGTATGGTGTGTGGCGGGTACACAGGGCGAGTGGAGTGCTGGGTGAGAGGCGAGGAACCCGGCCGTTCCCACCTCCCCAAACTCGGAAGGAACACTACACTAGACGTGAAATCACCCAACTCACTTTGAAGTGTGAAATAGTTGTGCTGAGCTGAACAACAAAGAGAACATTAAGGTTTGGCTGTAGAAAACTGGGAGCTGGGCAGAAGTCAGTGGGCGCCATTTTGGAGAATTAGACAAATTTCAGCCTGAATCCCTTGTACCTGTGTCTGGATGCTGAGATTTGCAGACAGATCAGGATAACTCTTGAGAGACGGATGCTTCTTGTGTAGAGGTGAAGCAAAGACAAACTTCAGTCCCTTCTTCCCCCGTGGGCAAAACATCAGCTCGACAGTGTCACCAATAACGAGTGTATTTGGGTTTGGAGGGGTTAATGATAAGGTTAGGCTTCTTACTTTTTTGAATAAACGAGACAGGTGTTCTGGGATGGAGGGGGGCCAGTTGCGAAGAGGGAGGAGGCCTGTTGACTGGAGGTCTGGGGCAAGTGAAAGGGCCCAGGGCGGGTCAAGACGGGGTACGCCCCAGGCTTGCCCTCTGGCAATACTTTTGGAAACTAGCATGGCACGAAATATAACTAGCTCAGACAGCATGGCTGTCTATGAACAGCAGGCGTTCCTCAAAAAGTGTCTCTGTTCGCGATGATGGAAATTAATGAGGAGAATCACATCGGAAGAGGACCAAGCAAGACTTCAAACAGACCTGGACAAGCTTGACATCTGGTCTAGCAACTGGCTTCTCGAATTCAATCCACCAAATGCAAAGTCATGAAGATGGAGAAGGGCAAAGAAGACCACTGACAGAGTACAGGCTAGGCGGACAAAGGCTACAAACCTCGGAAAAGGAAAAAGGGACCTTGGGGTGAGTATAACGCCAAGCACGTCTCCGGAGGCACACATCAACCAGATAACTGCGGCAGCATATGGGCGACTGGCAAACCTAAGATTGGGTTCCGTTACCTTAACAAGGAATCGTTCAAGACACTGTACACCGTGTACGTCAGCCATACTAGAATATGCAGCACCAGTCTGGAACCCACACCTAGTCAAGCACGTAAAGAAACTAGAGAAAGTGAAAAGGTTTGCGACAAGGTTAGTTCCACAACTCAGGGGTCTGTCCTATGAAGAAAGGTTGAGGGAAATAGGACTAACAACACTGGTGGAAAGAAGGGTCAGAGGAGACATGATAACGACATACAAAATACTGCGGGGAATCGACAAGGTAGACAGTGACAGGATGTTCCACAGAGGAACACAGAAACAAGGGGACACAATGGAAGCTGAAGACTCAGATGAGTAAAGGGTTTGGAAGCATTTCTTCAGCCACAGAGTAGTCAGGAAGTGGAATAGTCTAGAGAAAGATATATGGAGGGGAACCATACATAAATTTAAGACAAAGTATGATAAAGCTCATGGAGCAGGGAGAGCAGAGCCCCGGGCGGACAGCAAAGACGGGGCCAGGAGCTGAGTCTCGCCCCTGAAACCCAAATTAGGTGGTACACAAAGGTTTGCAACAAGACTAGTCCCGGAGCAAAGGGGGCATGCCCTACGAGGAGAGGTTAAGGGAAATCGACCTGACGTTCTGGAGGACAGGAAAATAGGGGGATATATACGACATATAAAATACTGAGAGGAATCGACAAGGTTGACAGAGACAGAATGTTCCAGAGATGGGACACAGCAACAAGGGTCAATTGGAAGTTGAAGACTCAGATGATCCACAGGGATGATAGGAAGTAATTCAGTCACAGAGTTATCAGGAAGTGGAATAGTCTGGGAAGTGATGTGGTGGAGGCAGGATCCATACATAGCTTAGGAGAGGTATGATAAAGCTCATGGAGCGGGTAGAGTGACCAGTAGCGACCAGTGAAGAGGCGGGGCCAGGAGCTGTGACTGCCCCTGCAACCAACTAGGAGAGTACGCACACACAGGAGAATAAGGAGAGAAGTCGCAGAGCCAGAAATGAAAATACACAGGGAAGAATAATAACGACAATAGAAAATACATTTGCAGCGAAAGCCAAATCTGACCCGAAGCCCGTTGACAGCCCATCAGGAGGGAAAACAACCCTCAAGGACCAGGTAATCAGGCTGAGGAAGGAATGAGGGAAACCCCGGAAAAAAGTCACTTTGTCTGACTTTTGGGTTATCCTAGGTTCTCTACACATATGCTGCATATATAGATATTCTATGTAACTGTATTTGTAGATGAATGGTTTAGAGAACCGACAAGTTAATAAATTAGACACATATGCAACACTTGGGTATCTTTATTGAGGAAACGTTTCGCCACACAGTAGCTTCATCAGTCCAATAAAGTAGAAAGTTGTAAAAAGAGGAGGTTTGAGGTAATCAGTCCCTCATCCTGAGTCCCATGTGTTCAGTCCATCAATATTGTAGTAAGTACAGCACAGGGCAAAAGAAGTTGCTTATATACTGTAGACAGGTGAGGCGAAGCAGGAGGAGGCGAGGTCATGAGTGGTACCATCCACTAGTCGAAGTAGGTTTCCTCAATAAAGATACCCAAGTGATGCATATGTGTCTAATTTATAAACTTGTCGGTTTCTGAACCATTCATCTATCCTGTCTGACACAGCAACATCTTGGGATCTTGATACAAACGATTCTTTAACACTTGTCCAACCTTTGGACGAAGACCTACTTCGACTAGTGGATGGTACCACTATGACCCCGCCTCCCCTGCTTCGCCTCACCTGTCTACAGAATATAAGCAACTTCTTTTGCCCTATGCTGTACTTACTACAAGATTGATGGACTGAACACATCGACTCCAGGATGAGGGACTGATTACCTCAAACTCCTCCTCTTTTACAACTTTCTACTTTGTGGACTGATAAAGCCACTGTGTGGCGAAACGTTTCCTCAATAAAGATACCCAAGTGTTGCATATGTGCTAATTTATCAACTGTATTTGTGTAGTATACCTGAATAAACTTACTTACTTACTATCACAAGAAACGACCGTGAAGTATGTGAGGAGCTCAACATGAGATTCAAAGAAGTGTTCACAGAGGAGACGAAGGGACTCCAAAAAGATGGGAGGCGGTACACCATCAATTGGACACAATACATACAACCGAGGAAGAAATGAAGAGGCTGCTAAGCGAGCTAGATACCTAAAAAAGCGATGGAGCCGGATAACATCTCCCCCTGGGTCCTGAGAGAAGGAGCAGAGGCGCTTTGTGTACCACTAAAAACAATCTTCAACACATCTATGGGAAACAGGGCGATACCTGAGGTATGGAAGACAGCAAATGTAGTACCAATTTTTAAAAAAGAAGACAGACACGAAGCTTTAAAATTACAGGCCAGCATCACTGACATGTATAGCATGCAAAGTCGTGGAGAAGATTATCAGAAGAGTGGTGGAGCACCTAGAAAGGAATGAACTTATCAACGACAGCCAGCAAGGTTTCAGGGACGGAAATCCTGTGTCCAAACCTACGGGAGTTCTATGACATAGTGACAGCAGTAAGACAAGAGAGAGGGGGGTAGATTGCATTTTCATGGACCGAAAGAAGGCATTTGACACAGTTCCACATAAGAGATTAGTGGAAGACCAGGCAGGAATAACAGGGAAGGTACTGCAATGGATCAGGGAATACCTGTCAGGACGACAACAGCGAGTCATGGTATGTGGCGAGGTGTCAAGAGTTGGCCCTGTAAAGCGGGGTTCCCAGTCTTAGGACCAGTGCTGTTTCTGGTATTTGTGAACGACATGACGGAAGGAATAGACACTGAAGTGTCCCTGTTTGCAGATGATGTGAAGTTGATGAGAAAATTCAATCGGACGAGGACCAGGAAGAACTACAAAGTGATATGGACAGGCTGTAAGCCTCGTCCAGCAACTTCCTCCGGAGATCAACCCCACTAAGTGCAAAGTCATGAAGATTGGGGAAGGTCAAAGAAGACCGCAGATGGAGTATAGTCAAGGAGCCAGAGACTACATACCGCCCCTCGGAAGGATCTTGGGGTGAGTATAACACCAGGCACATCTCCTGAGGCGCACATCAATAAAATAACTACTGCAGCATATGGGCGCCTAGCAAACCTAAGAACAGCATTCGACATCTTAATAAGGTATCGTTCAGGACCCTGTACACTGTGTACGTTAGGCCCATATTGGGTATGAAGCACCATTTTGGAACCCACACCTGGCTAAGAACGTAAAGTAATTTAGAGAAAGTGCAAAAGGTTTGCAACAAGCTAGTCCCGAAACAAAGGGGTATGTCCTACGAGGGTGGTTAAGGAAAAATCGACCTGACGACACTGGAGGACAGGAGAAAGGGGAATATGATAATGACATATAAAATACTGAGAGAATTGACAAGGTGGACAGAGACAGGATGTTCCAGAGATGGGACACAGCAACAAGGGGTCACAGTGGAAGTTGAAGACTCAGATGAATCACAGGGATGTTAGGAGTATTTCTTCGGTCCAAAAGTTGTCAGGAAGTGGAATAGTCTGGGAAGTGATGTAGTGCAGGCAGGATCCATACATAGCTTTAAGGAGGGTATGATAAAGCTCATGGAGCAGGAAGTGACCTAGTAGTGATCAGTGAAGAGGCAGAGCCAGGAGTTTATCGACCCCGCAACAAAAATAGGTGAGTACCACACACGCACACATACACATACCTTACACACACACATGCACTCATGTACAACAGGCCTAGTGTCCGACATGTGCCTAGGACAAAATGGTAACTATCACATGTGGCAATGCTTTATTTACAGTGGTTAAAGTCAGTTTATTTTTCCAGAATGGTGTGTAATATACCACTGTGGATAAAATAAAATACAGACATTTCTTGAACTTTTTGAGTGAGTTGTCTGAATTCATTAATTTTATCGCATTCCAGTACATAATGACGCAAGGTGTGACAATAGTCTATCTGGCAAAGTTTACATTTCGTTTGGTCTACATCTGGTGGTGGTGATTTAACCTCTCAAAGATACTTATAACCCGCCGGAGCCAGGCGGTAGTGACATCCAAGCGTCTGCTTATTTTGTTGGAAGCATCTTAGACATGTGTCTCCTGCATGATGGAATGATGATAGATGAACTGACTGGTGTCAGTCTCCCCGAGTCTTAAGTCAGTTGAAGTTCTTTTCGTATTATTGTTCTAAAACTGCTAACTGACAAGCCAAGATTGAAATCTACTCCCTCGAAAGATATAACTAACCAATTCACAGTTCTATCATGCATCTGAGGACCAATGTGAGGTGGAATCCACAGCATGTGAACTCTGACTCCACTGTCCACAATCTTACCATTACTGTGTCAACTTCTGACACAAACATGCCAAATTTATATAATGAGTTGAGAACATATATATATGACAGAGAATCAGTTACAATTAAAGTGTCAACCCTAGATACATGAACGCTTTTGATTGCAGGAGTATGGCAAACAGTTCAGTCTGAAGGGTAGAGGCCCAGCTATTGATGCGTGATCAAATTTTTATGAGAGCCATCCTCTGTATGACAACAGCAGACTACCAGCTGCACCAGTGGATTGGTGAACACAACCATCAACGTAAATAATTTGTGTTAGAGTGTACTGTGTGACTAAGTTTAAACAGCTTAAGGCATCCTGTTTGGCTTCAAGGCAAAGCTTTGGTTTGTGATTTAAGAATAATTTAGGAGAAATTGATAAGGAACAATGTAGAAAAAATGGCTAATACTAGGCTAAAAGTTCCTCTATAGAAAGGCACAGTGTCTGCCAACTGAGGCCCAGGACCCTATGTCTAGCTCTTATACAATAACATACAGATTATTTTTTTTCTACATGGTACTCTGCTTTAACAATAAAATGAGAGATAGACACACATCACCAGAACAAAATGGTAAGATTCATAGTGGACCTGGGTCCATGAGAACATTGTAGGCCAAGTTTGTGAAGGTTAGGAAATAAAACCAGCATGGTATTGGGAAATGAACACAGTTTTGCAGTACGTACAGTAGGTGGTCAGCCTCAAACAACTTTTATTATACAATAAAAAAAGTGGAACGGACTCCTTGCACATGTCAAGCCTATTCTAGCATGAGCCAGTTCAGGAAGATAACAAAAAAGATACCTAATGAATGAAGCTACAGAAAAAGAGAGTGATTTCTTGTTTAATTAACATTCAGGTACCTATTATTTTAGGATCCTCATTTAATGTTCATGTAAATAACTCAGTTAACTTTATTCCTATTGTCCCTTCCTTTTAATGTAAATATTTTTCACGCAGTTAAGTTACATGGCTTTTTAAAGGTTATAATCATATGACAAAAAAGGAAATAAGTTACTTTGTCTGACTATTTTTGTGTTATACTAAGTAAATTACCATATATTACTATGTATGATAATTGTTGTTATCTAAACTTATGTGACTGTAACTGAACCTATTTAACCTGTAACTGTACCTGTAACTGTACCTGTAACTGTACCTCTAACTGTACCTGTAACTTTACCTGTAACTGTACCTGTAACTGTACATGTAACTGTACCTGTAACTGTACCTGTAACTGTACCTGTAACTGTACCTGTAACTGTACCTGTAACTATATCTGTAACTGTACCTGTAACTGTACCTGTAACTGTACCTTCAGCTGTACCTGTAAATGTACCTGTAACTGTACCTGTAACTGTACCTGTAACTGTACATGTAACTGTACCTGTAACTGTACCTGTAACTGTACCTGCAGCTGTACCTGTAACTGTACCTGTAACTGTACCTGTAACTGTACCTGTAACTGTACCTGTAACTGTACCTGTAACTGTACCTGTAACTATACCTGTAACTGTACCTGTAACTGTACATGTAACTGTACCTGTAACTGTACCTGTAACTGTACCTGTAACTGTACCTGCAGCTGTACCTGTAACTGCCTGTAACTGTACCTGTAACTGTACCTGTAACTGTACCTGTAACTGTACCTGCAGCTGTACTGTAACTGATGAACTGTACCTGTAACTGTACCTGTAACTGTACATGTAACTGTACCTCTAACTGTACCTGTAACTATACCTGTAACTGTATCTGTAACTGTACATGTAACTGTACCTGTAACTGTACCTGTAACTGTACCTGTAACTGTACCTGCAGCTGTACCTGTAACTGTACCTGTAACTGTACCTGTAACTGTACCTGTAACTGTACCTGTAACTGTACCTGTAACTGTACCTGTAACTGTACCTGTAACTGTACCTGTAACTATATCTGTAACTGTACCCCTAACTGTATC
>WNWK01036560.1:0-19081 GCA_009830355.1 Cherax destructor
CCCAGATGGTTCTTAAACCCATTAAAGAAACAAAATATTTCTACATAATACGTTATTACTCTTCGGTATCCGGGGTGTTCGTTGAGAGTATAGAGTGTTGAAGCGGGAGGGGAAACAAAGTAACTCAATGACTGACAAGTCATTCAGTAGTTAAAATGTATCGCGAAGAAAAAGAGGAATGTTCTTTTTTTTTTAAAGGGGTTACAAAAATTAATTTTTTTAAGTAGTGATTCGCTCTAGGATACTAGATAAGTGAAGCAGAGGAAGACCGATATCTATTAGATGCGTAGTTACTGAGATCCCCTTTGACCCCAAAATGAAAGACTGTCGATTAATCAAACTGTTTTAATTTTATCTCACAAAAGGGGGCGGGCGGACGACACAAAATGTCAGCCATTTCAGCCCTTAAAGGGAATGTCTGTGGAAAGGGCACGAAAACAGAAGATCTGAAGAATAGCAATGAAGATGTAAAGAGGAAATGGGGGCGGGGGGAAAACCGGGATAGCTGAGAAAGGAAGGATGGAGGTTGAAGTGTGGGTCGGGAGAGATTGTTTCCCAAGATTAGTCGAAAATTTTTAAATTTATTTTTTTGGGGGGGGGGGGGGGTTTTTTTTTGTGGGTTTTGTGTGTGTGTGTGGGGGGGGAGTGTGTGTGTGTGTGTGTGTGTGGGGGTGTGTGTGTGTGTGTGTGTGTTTTTACTCACCTAATTGTGGATGATGGACTCAGCTCCTGGCCCTGCCTCCTGCCCCTACGGGGCCCTTTTTCCCCCCTGCTCCAGGCTTTATCATACCTCGTCTTAAAGCTATGTAGGGTTTCTTGACCCCCACTACATCATTTGCTAGACTATTCCACTTCCTGACTACTCTTGGCTAAAAAATGCTTCCTAACACCCCTTTGACTCATCCGGTTTTACTTTGCCCCCCTTTTTTCTGTTTTTCCCCCTCTGGAAGATCCTGCCACTATCTACCGTCGATTCCCCGCAAATTTTTTATGTCGTTATCATGTCTCCTCTAACCCTTCTGTCCTCCAGGGTTTTCAGTCCCATTTCCCCCCATCCTTTTTTCGTAGGACACCCCCGCGCTGTGGAATAACCTTGTCGCAAACCTTTGCACTTTCTCTAATTTTTTGACGTGCATGACCAGGTGTGGGGTTTTAGACTGGTGCGCATACTCAGTATGGGCCCGACGTAGGGGACAGTGTCTTGAAGATTCCGTTAAGGTAAGGGGCCCCAAACTTAGGTTTTCCATGCCCATATGCGCCGCGGTTATCTGGTTGATATGTGTTTTGGAGACGTGCTTGGCGTTATATACCCAAAGGTCTTTCTCCTTTGACGGGGGTGTGTGTGTCTTGTGTGTTTTGCCGAATTTAATTTTGTAATAATGTTAAAACTATGTTAGTTAAGAGGAACAAAGTGCAACAATAAATTTTTCTCGCAAGTTTGCCTCCCGGGGTTTTTTCATGCGACAAAGCCCTGGAGAAAAATTTTTACAATAAAAAGTCTTTTTTTTTGTGCCCCATAACATATTAGATAGTATTGTCAAAAGGGACTTGTCGTAGACAAACCTTGTTGTTAGAAAAGTGTGTGTCTGTGTTGTGTAGGGTGTGTCTGTGTATGTGTGGAGTGTGTGTGTGTGTGTAGGGGGTCTTTTTTCCCCCTTTTATGTTTTTCCCCCATACGTGGTTGTACTTATCCAGCCTCAACTTTCCCTTGTCATATTAAACCCCCGCCTTGCTTCGATGCCTTGTCCTACCTGTTCTTAAAAGTATGTAGGGTCCCCTTCAACACTTCCTCATTGGATTCCCATTTCTCATAAAACCTAAGAATTATTTCCTGATATACTAATGCTCTTTGCCCCCAAACTGTGCCCCCTTTAACCTTTTTCCTGCCCTCCGTCATTCTGTCTCCCTTTTTCCCTGTCCTCTAATATCGCCAGTTTCGTTTCGTTACCCTTTTTCTCCTCTCATTCGGCATCACTGGAATTGTCCACATTCCCCTACACTTTCTTTAATTTCGTTAACATGGGTATTATGTTTTTTCTCAGCTGGTGCTCTATACCAAAATTGATCTGATATTTTTTGTATAGATTGCTTTAAATTCTTTTATTCTGATTCCTGAAAGGGGCTCTGGTATACCAAGCAAGCAGTGCCGCCGTGTTACTTTGGGCCCGTTTGTTTACAACCACAATCTTCAAATTCCTTTTAAACTGGGAACACCTGAGGATGGAAGACGGCTGTAGTTCCCATTTTTTAAAAAAGGAGACAGACAAGACACTAAACTATGACCAGTGTCACTGACTATTACAAAAAAAAAAAAACATTTTTAATAAAGGGACTGTTCGGGGTAACAATAAAAATTCAGATTTCCAATATTTATTATATTTTTAAAAACGATACTCTGAATAAAAACATAATCTTATAATTTTTTAAAAACCTATTTATATCACAAGGTCGATCACCATGCCCAGCCTTCTAGGGCAGGGTAGGTCCCAAGGCTGATTGCTACCATCTGCGGCTCCAAGCCTGTCCTTCCCGTCAGCCTCCTTGGG
The DNA here is from genome assembly GCA_009830355.1 of Cherax destructor. Classification (NCBI taxonomy): domain Eukaryota; kingdom Metazoa; phylum Arthropoda; class Malacostraca; order Decapoda; family Parastacidae; genus Cherax; species Cherax destructor. The sequence continues at coordinate 2,547 of WNWK01036560.1, forward strand.
GGGGGGAAGATGGCAGACCAGAGGGGCCTAGCATCTATCTACCTCCATGCCTCGTGCTGGTGGCAATTGGCTAGGCCTTAGACCAGTTGGTCCCACCGCTGGGGGTTCCCCTCCCATGGGAGACATAGGTCTCTGATACTCCCAGCCAGGAGGCCGGAGCCGGGTCGCCATCTGGTAAGGCCGGGCCGGGAGATTTCCCGGTGAATCAACCCCTCCCCCCTATATACACAAAATCATAGTAAATAAAATATACAAGTAAAATCATATATTTAGTGTAGTGTCATGTCGCTACCGTCTTCAAGTGTCACGAGGACACTACCACACGTTGTCATGATCCCCTTCTCCACCTGTCCTCAGACACTTTTATCTCTGTCTTATGGCACGCCTACGGGGTTCCAGACACCCGTTCCCCCTGTTCCATAAGACACCTTCACTTGTCACACACCCTTCTGTGCCACATGGCACGCCCCTGTATCATGAACTCAATCTCTAGTAAAACCTGTACTCGTCTTGCCACACAACACCCAAAAACACAACTCTTACTTGTGTGCCACCAGATGAACACTAATTGTCACAGTCACCTGAAGGTCTCCGGATACCCAACTGAATACCTGACAACTCCGTAACACAATCTCCGTGTAACACATTGTACCCGTGTCACACAAGACACAACATCTTACCAGTGTCACACAAGACACAACATCTTACCAGTGCCACACAAGACACAACATCTTACCAGTGTCACACAAGACACAACATCTTACCAGTGTCACACAAGACACAACATCTTACCAGTGTCACACAAGACACAACATCTTACCAGTGTCACACAAGACACAACATCTTACCAGTGTCAAAAAGACACATCTTCATTTCAGGTACATAGTCTCAGGTACACAATCTCAGGTACAACAGTCAGTACGGTGAATAAGCCAGTAATATAGTCTAAGGCCGTCACCAGCACGAAGAGTCACTCTAAGGTCTCTTGAACACTCCAGTGGAGTTCTGGGAGGTCTGGGAACACCCAGTAGGAGTTCTGGTGTACACTCTCCATGGGAGACTCTGATGAACACTCTCCATGGGAGAGTCGTTAACCTCTCCAGTGGGAGAGACTGATGAACACTCTCCATGGGAGAGTCTGTTACATTCTCCATAGGAGGTCTGGTTAGCACTCTCTAGTGGTGTATATGGGAGAGTCTGGTTAACACTCTCCATGGGAGAGTCTGGGTAGCACTGTGGTCCACCCGGCTCAGCAGTCCAACATTTTGTTTGATGCGTACCCAGTGACTGCCGGCCGGCAGGTAAACTACCCAACTACCATTTTAGGTAGGAGGCCAACACTGACGTGTATAGTATGAAAAAGTAATGGAGAAGATTATTAGGATGAGAGTGATAGATTATAAACGACAACCAGCATGGATTCAGGGAAGGCAAAATCCTGTGTCACGAACCCTCGGGGTTTTTACGACAATAACAGAAGCAAGACACGAGAAAAAAGGTGGGTTGACTGCATTTTTTTTGGACTGAAAAAGGCCCTTCGAACAGTTCCCCCGGAGATTAGTGTGAAGCTAGAGGATCGGACGTTAAAAAAAGGCACGAAATGGATCAGGAATCCCTGACAGGAGGCAACAACGAGTCATGGTACGAGTGAGGATCCAATGGGCGCCTGTGACGACGGATTTCCCACAGGGGTCAGTCCTAGGACCAGTGCTGTTTTTGGGTATGGAATGACTGACGGTAGGGATGACCAGAAGCGTCCCTTTTTGCATACGAGGGAAGTTAATGAAAGAATCAAATCAGATGAAGACGGTAGGGCTCAAAGGACCTGGGGTGGACACATGGTCCCCCAACTTTAACAATTTAACGACAAATGAAAAGCATTAAGATCGGGGAAGGGAAAAAGCCCGCGACTGATAATATGCAGGTGGCCAAAGACTGAAAACCTCACTCAAGGAAAAGATCTTGGGGTGATATAAAACCGAACGTTCGGAAGCAACATAAACCCAGATAACTGCGCGCGGGCGCCGGGAACCTGAGAATGCTTTCCCGTACCTCAGTAAAAACCCAAAGAATGCACCTTTTTGTCCCCATACTGGGATGGCACCATTTTGGGAACCCCCTCCTGGAAAAACCCAAAGAAATTGGAAAGGAAAAGGTTTTGCAAAAGGTTAGTTTTGGCTAAGGGGAAATGTCCTGAAAAAGTTTAGGGAAAACCCCTGCCAACATTGGAAAGGGGGGTTGGGGAAGACATTTTTTGACATACAAAATATGCGAGGAATTGATAAGGGGGGAAGAGAAGGAGTTCCGAGAGGGAACACAGACACAAGGGGGCCAAAATTGGGAAATTGAAGACTCAGATGAGTCAAGGATTTTGTCAGTCAGTTTTGATACACTTTGGGAGTGTATTAGAATTATCTTTAATAGCTGGTCTCTTTGGTGGCGTCATAGGCCTGCCCTGTGTGTGCCCAACAAGGCCTCCCCCTTTTTTGCAACCCAAGGCTGGGCCAGACGTTTGGGGGACCTCTCTCTCTCTCACAAAAACCTACTACACCATCCATCCCTGGTTTCTTCAACCAATTTTTTCTCCCAATATCCCACGACATGTTAGGAAGTATTTCTTCAGTCACAGAGTTGTCAGGAAGTGGAATAGTCTGGCAAGTGAGGTAGTGGAGGCAAGGCGAGGTATGATAAAGCTCACGGAGCGGGGAGAAGAGAACCTGGTAGCGATCAGTGAAGAGTCGGGGCCAGGAGTAGTTTCGACCCCTGCAACCACAAATAGGTGAGTACACACACACCCACAGCCACACACACACACACACACAAAAAAAAAAAAAAACGACCTTTTCTTGGACTGTTAGAAGGCTTTTGACACAGTTCCCACAAGAGATTAGTGCATACGCTGGAGGACCAGGCCGGTGTAACGGGGAAGGTGCTGGAATGGATCGGGGAATACCTGTGGGGGAAGACATCAGCGAGTCATGGTACGTGGCGAGGTGTCGAGTGGGGTTCCACAGGGTCAGTCCTAGGACCGGTGCTGTTTCTGGTATTTGTGAACGACATGAGGGAAAGGGGAATAGACTCAGAAGTGTTCCTATTTGCAGATGATGAAAAGTTGATGAGAAGAATTCAATCAGGCGAGGACCAGGCAGAACTACAAAAGGATCTGCACAGGCTACAAGCCTGGTCCAGAAACGCTCCTGGCGTTCAACCCCCCCAAGTGCAAAGTCATGAAGATTGAGGAAGGGCAAAGAAGACCGCAGACGGAGTACAGGCTAGGAAAAGGATTTTGGGGGTGAGTATAACACCAGGCACATCTCCTGAGGCGCACATTAACCAAATAATTGATGCAGCATATGGGCGCCTAGCAAACCTAAGAATAGCATTCCGACATCTCAATAAGGAGTCATTCAGGACCCTGTACCCCGTGTATGTCAGGCCTATATTGGGGTATGAAGCACCAGTTTGGAACCCACCCTAGCCAAGCCCTTAAGGAAACTAGGGAAAGTGCAAAGGTTTGCAACAAGTTTAGTCCCGGGCTAAGGAGCTTAAAATCTACCTGACGACACTGGAGGACAGGAGAGATAGGAGGATATGATAACATACTGAGAGGAATTGACAAGGTGGACAGAGACAGGATGTTCCAAAGATGGGACACAGAAACAAGGGGTCACAATTGGAAGTTGAAGGCTCAGATGAATCACAGGGATGTTCCCGGAAATGTTTCTTCAGTCACATCCCTTTGAGAAGTGATGTAGTGGAGGCAGGATCCATACATAGCTTTAAGAAGAGGTATGATAAAGCTCATGGAGCAGGAAGAGTGACCTAGTGGCGCCCAGTGAAGAGGGGGCCAGGAGCTGTGAATCGACCCCTGCAACCCACATATAGGTGAGTACATATAGGTGGGTACATATAGGTGAGTACATATAGGTGAGTACATGGGGGGTGAGTACATATAGGTGAGTACATATAGATGGTACATATAGGTGGGTACATATAGGTGGTACATATAGGTGAGTACAGAGCAACTCAAAATAGAGGAATGTCGTCCTGGATTTCAACTTCCAACCACAACCTCTTCCCCAAAAGGATAAAATTAGCATAAATGAATACCACCATTGGTTCAATTTACCTTTCTATTGCTGCTGGTGTGTCCTGGCGTGTCTGCTGGCGTGTCTGCTGGTGTGTCTGCTGGTGTGTCTGTTGGCGTGTCTGCTGATGTGTGTGCGGTGTGTGCTCATGTGACTGCTTGTGTGTCTGCTGGTGTGTGGCTGCTAGTGTGTCTGGTTTGTGTATGCCCATGTGTGCTCTTGTGTCTGCTGGTGTGGCTGCTGTTGTGGCTGCTGGTGTGTCTGCTGGTGTGGCTGCTGTTGTGGCTGCTGGTGTGTCTGCTGGTGTGGCTGCTTATGTGTATGCTGGAATGGTTGGTGGTGTTGCCGGTGGTGTGGGTAGTGGTGTGGCTGGTGTTGCTCGTGCTGTGGCAGGTGGTATGGTAGTGTGACTGGTGGTAGTGTGGCTGATGTTACTCATGGTGTTGCTGGTGTTATGTTTGGTAGTGTGGCTGGTGTCACTTATGCTGTTGCTGGTGTTATGCTTGGTAGTGTGGCTGGTGTTGCTTGTGCTGTGGCAGGTGGTATGGTAGTGTGACTGGTGGTAGTGTGGCTGATGTTACTCATGCTGTTGCTGGTGTTATGGTTGGTAGTGTGGTTGCTGGTAGGTGTGGCTCGTGTTATGGTTGGTAGTGTGGTTGCTGGTAGTGTGGCTGGTGTCACTTATGCTGTGGCTGGTGTTATGGTTGGTAGTGTGGCTAGTGTTGCTCGTGCTGTGTGGCTGGTTTTATGGTTGGTAGTGTGGTTGCTGGTATTGTTGCTGGTGTTACTCATGTTGTGACTGGTGTTATGGTTGGTAGTGGGTTTTCAACTTTAGATTAAACTTTTTCTGATAATATTACAAAGTGGGGTTTACATATTTTATGGTATTTGTACATATTATGAAATAATTATTACAAGAAGGCCAATAGTATGCCTAGGTATGCCTAGGTATGCCTTGGCATTTCAGGCAGTCTTATACTAGATCGTACTCTATAGTGACACAATAATTATACTGGTATTAAGTTTAGATAATTGTAGTGATTAACTAGGTTTACAAAATTGAGGTAGTTCAAAATATTTAAGAATTTAACAATTAGTTTATATATTAATGGAAATGGTGACGTGTTGGCATGATACAGTTTCTATATTGGAGTGTCTTAGGCAAACTTATGACTAGCTTAAGAATTATGAAGCAATAGTTGTATTAAAATTTAGTTTACAGTCATGTGCAAATTAAGGGGAATCACAGATATCAATAAGTGTATTTTGTTGTGGATATGTGCAAGATAAAGTAGTTTTCATGTGGTTAGCTACTGGTTAGGTGCGTAAGTGAGATAAGATGTTTTTTAACGGTGCTTTTGAAAATGGAGGTTGTGTCTGCAGTTCTAGAGTTTTCAGGCAGGGAGTTCCAGATTTTAGGCCCTTTTATGTACATTGAATTTTTGTATAGATTTAGCCGGACACGGGGAATGTCAAAGAGATGTTTGTGTCTGGTATTATGTCTATGGGTCCTGTCACAACTGTCAATAAAATGTTTTAGTTCAGGGTTAATGTTGGAATTTATGGTTCATAAATGTAGATTGCAGAGTAGTAAGTATGGATGTTCTGAACAGTGAGTAAGTTTAGGTCTTTGAAGAGTGGAGGGGGTGTTGCCTAGCGTTGGATTACGTGATAATTCTTACTGCGGCTTCTTGTTGGGTTATTATTGGCTTTAGGTGGGTAATTGCTGTTGATCCCCATGCGCAAATGGCATATGTGAGGTAGGGATAGATGAATGAGTAGTATAGTGTGAGTAGGGCTGATTGAGGTACATAGTAACGTATCTTAGAAGGATCCCCACAGTTTTGGACACTTTCTTTGTTATGTGTTGGGTATGGGTGCTGAATTTCAGGTTGCTGTCAAGGTGAAGGCCCAGGAATTTGCCCTCATTATGTTTAGCAATAGGTGTAGTGTTGATCTTAATGTTTAATTATGCATCACCCGCTCTGTTACTAAACATAATATAGAAAAGGGCTTATAAGTGTTGAGTGTAAGTGTATTGGCTGTCATCCATGTAGATATTTTTAGTAATTGGTCGTTAACAATGGTGTTGAGCGTGGCAAGATTTGGGTGGGAGATGACATAAGTTGTGTCGTCAGCAAGAGTATTGGTTTCAGGTGTTGTGATACATTGGGAAAAATCATTGATGTATAAGAGTAAGAGCAGGGGACCAAGGACACTTCCCTGTGGTACTCCAGTATCAAGTGGTCGTGTCGAGGAGGTTGTGTCTTTTATGGTGACATTCTGGTACCTATTAGTAAGGTAGGATTTGAAATATTCAAGTGATAGTGGTCAAGTTTGTGGAGTAGGATGCCGTGGTTTACTCTGTCGAAAGCTTTCCTTAGGTCAATACAAAGTCCTAATGAATATTCCTTATTTTCAAGTGCTGTGTAAAGCAGGTCTATCTTTTACGATTGCATCGTTAGTGTTTTATTTTTCTGAAGCCAAATTGGCAGGGTTGAGTATGCTTTGTGTCGTTATAAACGAGTATAATCTCTTGTGCACAAGTTTCTCGAATATTTTGGATAGCAACGGTAAGTTTGATATTGGCCTATAGTTATTTACGTCTGTGGGGTCACCACCTTTGTGTATTGGTGTAACCCTCGCTGTTTTAAGTAGTGTCGGAAAAGTGCTAGTTTCTAGTGATTTGTTAAAAAGTAATGAAATAGCATGTGAAAGGACATAGGCGGCTCGCTTGTATAATAATGGTGGGACTTGAGACAGATTCCCTGATTTATTTTTAAGTGACTTGATTATCATGGTGACTTCAGTGGGTTCAGTAGGTGCAAGATAGAAGGAGGATGGGAAATTCCCATCTAGGTAATCACTTGCTCGGGCGTTGGTACCTGGGAAGATTTGAGCCTATGGTTGATAAGAAGTCATTTATCTTGTTTACTGTATCAATAGGCTGTAGTGGTGTTTCGTTTGGTTTAGTTAGGACAATATCCCTAGTTTTTTTCCAGTTTGTGGGAGCCCATAATCTGTGAGAGTGTTTTCCAGGTCTTTTTTATATCTCCTCTTGTTTCAGTGAATCTGCTGGAGTAGTACAATTGTTTGGCTATTTTTATTAGTTTGGTGAGAACTGATGAATAGTGTTTAATAAAATCTTTGTGTATGAAGCCCTGTCTATATTGCTTTTCATATTGATGGTTCTTGTTAATGAATTTTAGTAAGCTGTTAGTTAGCCATGGGCAGCCTAGCCGTTTATTCGTAATCTGTTTCATTTATATAGGATAATGTTGTATAGTCTAAGTAATTTATTAAGAAAATTGTCTGTCCATTCATCGATACCCTTGGCATTGGAGAATTCTATAGCCCAGTCAACCGTCTCTAGTTCTGTTGTGAAGTTATTTATTGAGGCCTCGTCATGGAGTCTAAATGAAACGTTGGTGTATTCTAGTGGTGGTTTACTAATGTGTGTTAAGAGGAAGGTGGGGTAGTGGTCTGTAGTGCTGTCTGTTATTATCCCTGATTTAAGGGCGGCTAGGATATTGGTCCATATATGGTCGATTATGGTTGCACTCATCTCAGTAAGCCTGGTTGGTTTAGTTATTGTTGGTATGAGAAGTGTGTTGTTCATATTGTTGATGAAGTCAGTTACTGGCTGGTCATCTGGTACGCCAAGGTTGATGTTGAAGTCTCCAGCTAAGATAAGGTGGTGTTTGTTCATTTGGTTGTTTGTTATTAGCGTTTTTAGTTTATCGCTAAAATTTGGGATGTTTGTATGAGGCATCCGGTATATGGCCCCGATTGTAATAGAGTCTTAATTTTTTGCAGTAAAATTAGCAAAAATATATTCTCCATATTCATCACTATAGCAAGCGGTGTATTGCTGTGTATCCTGGTAGCGAGTAGATAAATATTGTATCCTGCTTAAGCCAGGTTTCAGTAAGAACAATACATGTGAAGGTTGTCTTTAGGGAATCAAGGAGGGCAAGGAGGTCATCATAGTGTTTGCTTAAGGATCGGATGTTGTAGTTAAGAACTGTTATACTTTTAGCAGTATTTAGGACAGTGGGGCTTGTGATGCTGTGTAGTAGAGTCAGTTACTTTCCAGTAAATTTTGATTGGGTGTTAGATTATATAGGTTTAGATCAGGGTCGACGTGATCGTTTATTATTTAGGTTAAATAGCAATTTTTATATCATGTATAGTGTCGTGAATTATATTACTGATATCTGTAGTAAGGGGATGTTTGGAAAGTATATAGCTAATGCACATTGGTCAAATAGAGTATAGTAACAAATAAACATAATGGAATTGGTATTGACTATGTATTAAGCTAGAATGAATTAAAGTATAACTAGATATAAACTAATAAGATAGAATTACAAAATAAAGTAGCACCAGACTGTCCCTTATAATTGCACTAAGGAATAGTTGCAAACACGTATATATATAGGTATAACACAGGTTTATACAAAAGTATAATAAAAAATAAATAAAAAAATTGCATTGAATTGGGTGTAAGTAATATGATTGTAAGATGGTACAAAACAGATATTAAAAAAAAATGGAATATTTGCAACAAGTTATAAAAAAGTATTATAGACTAAGATGAGGCAATGAGGTGGTAAATTATAAATAAATTATAAAGTATTAGAAATAATTAAGAAAGATTTGTTGATATAAAAAAAATAGACTATGAGGTAGAGTTGTAGCTGAATATAAAAGCTGCGATATTTGGCAATAGTAGGTTAATAAAAATAAAAGTATAAAATAAAATTGGGCAATAAAGCATAAACTAAAAAATAGGTCAATAATAACAATTTTAAAATAAAATTGGGCAATAAATCTTGAATATTTGGCAATAATAGGTTAATAAAAACAAAAGTATAAGATAAAGTTGGGCAATAAAGTATAAAAAAAGGTAGGGCAATAAAAGGTTAAGATAGAATTGGGGGGCAATGATGTGGTGAGTTGTAAATATATGGTAAAGTAGAAGTAATAATAATAATAAAGAGATTTTGTAGTTATTAAATACAATTATGACTATGAAGTAGAATGGTAATTGAATACAAAGTGAAATTTAAAATTAAAATAACTATGAGGTAGAATGGTAATTGAATACAAAAGTGAAAATTCAAAAGTAGTAAGGGGGTATTAGGAACAACATTTATGGTAGTATATAAATGTTACAGGATGATTCATAAGACTGTTCGTGGACGGGGGGTATAAACTGCCTTTATTCTGATTCTGTTAACCCAGCAGGTAGTGTGGCTGGTGGTGCTCGTGCTGTGGCTTAAAGTGTGGTTGGTAGTGTAGCTGGTGTTGCTCGTGCTGTGGCTGATGTGTGGTTGGTAGTGTGGCTGGTGTTGCTCGTGCTGTGGCTGATGGTGTGGTTGGTAGTGTGGCTGGTGGTGCTCGTGCTGTGGCTGATGGTGTGGTTGGTAGTGTGGCTGGTGGTGCTCGTGCTGTGCTGAGGGTGGTTGGTAGTGTGACTGGTGGTAGTGTTGCTGGTGGTGCTCGTGCTGTGGCTGGAAGTGTGGTTGGTAGTGTGGCTGGTGGTAGTGTGGCTGGTGGTATGGTTGGTAGTGTGGTTGCTGTTAGTGTGGCTGGTGTTGTTCGTGCTGTGGCTGGGGTACGGTTGGTAGTGTGGCTGGTGTTACTCGTGCTGTGGCTGATGGTGTCGTTGGTAGTGTGGCTGGTGGTAGTGTGGCTGGTGGTGCTCGTGATGTGGCTGATGGTGTGGTTGGTAGTGTGGTTGCTGGTAGTGTGGCTAGTGTTGCTCGTGCTGTGGCTGGGTATGGTTGGTAGTGTGGCTGGTGTTGCTCATGCTGTGGCTGGGGGTATGGTTGGTAGTGTGGCTGGTGTTACTCGTGCTTGGCTGGGGTATGGTTGGTAGTGTGGCTGGTGTTACTCGTGCTGTGGCTGGGGTATGGTTGGTAGTGGCTGGTGTTACTCGTGCTGTGGCTGGGGTATGGTTGGTAGTGTGCTGGTGTTACTCGTGCTGTGGCTGGGGGTATGGTTGGTAGTGTGGCTGGTGTTACTTGTGCTGTGGCTGGGGTATGGTTGGTAGTGTGGTTACTGGTGTGATTGATGGTTGGAGATGCTGCTAGTGGAGATTATGATGGTGTTGCTAGTAGTGCTGTTGGTGGTACTCTAGAAGTGCTGTTGGTGGTACTGCTAGAAGTGCTGTTGGTGGTACTGCTAAGTGCTGTTGATGGTACTGCTAGAAGTGCTGTTGGTGGTACTGCTAGTAGTGCTGTTGGTGTACTGCTAAATGCTGTTGGTGGACTCTAGAAGTGCTGTTGGTGGTACTGCTAGAAGTGATGTTGGTGGACTCTAGTAGTGCTGTTGGTGGACTCTAGAAGTGCTGTTGGTGGTACTGCTAGAAGTGCTTTGTGGTACTGCTAGAGTGTGTTGGTGGTACTGCTAGAAGTGCTGTTGGTGTCTGCAGAAGTGCTGTTGGTGCCCTTAAAGTGCTGTTGGTGGTACTCCCAAGTGCTGTTGGTGGTACTGCTAAGTGCTGTTGGTGGTACTGACAGCGGGGCTGTTCTAGTAATGCTGGTAGTGCTGCTGGTGGTACGAAGTTGTGCTGTTGGTAGATTCTAGTGGTGGTGAGGCATTTATGTTGCTTGGTCGAAAGCTAGTGGTGCTGTAGTGTGTTAGTGCTGGTAGTGATGCTGATAGTCCTGGTAGTGGTGCTGATTGTGCTGGTAGTGGTGCTGATAGTCCTGGTATGGTGCTGATAGGCTGGTATGGTCTTGGTGCTGGTAGTGGTGCTGATGGTGCTGGTAGTGGTGCTGATGGTGCTGGAGGTGCTAATGGTGCTGGTAGTGGTGCTGATGTGCTGGGTGCTGGTAGTGATGCTGGTAGTGGTGCTGATGGTGCTGGTAGTGGTGCTGATGGTGCTGCTAGTGGTGCTGATAGTCCAGGTAGTGGTGCTGATGGGCTGGCAGTGATTTGATAGTGCTGCTAGTGGTCTGATGATGCAAATGGTGCTGATGATGGTGCTGATGGTGCTGCTAGTGGTCTTGCAGGTGCTGTTCTGTTTGTGTTGCTGTTATGCTTTAGTATGCTGCTGCTATGACTCTGATTAGTGATGCTACTTGCTAGTGTTGCATGTGCTGATGCCGGTGGTGGTGCTACTTATGCTGTTAGTGATGCTGGTAGTGTTCCTACTAGCGTTGGTGGTGATGGTACTCCCAATGATGCTACTCAGGTGCTAGTATGTGATGGTACTGCTAGTACTCTGATGGGCGCTGGTATGCTGCTAGTTTTGCTGCTGGTGCAGCTGCTAGTGCTGCTGCTGCTGCTGTGACTAGCAGTGCTGCTGTTGACACTGATTCTAGTTGTTGCACTGATAGCCCTGCTAGTTAGGCTGGGTGCTACTAAGGATGTTACTAGTGGAGCTGCTGGTCGTGATGCTAGTGGTGCTGCTAGTGGTGATATTAGTGGAGCTGCAGGTGGTGACGCTAGTGGTGCTCCTTGTGGTGATGCTAGTGATGCCACTGGTGTTGATGCTATTGGTGCTGCTAGTGATGCTTCTAATGATACTAGTGATGCTGCTAGTGGTGAGCTATTGATGCTGCTGGTGGTGATACTTTTGGTGTTGTTAGAATTTATGCTACTGGTGATGTTAGTGATCCTAGTGGTGATGCTGTTGGTGATGCTATTGGTCCTGATGGTGGTGATACTATTAGTGATGCTGGGGAGATACTAGTTGTGCTGTTAGTGATGATACTAGTGGTCCTGCTGGGTGATCCTAGTGCGGGATGAGGGGACGCCATAATGCTAGTTGTGCTGTTGTTGGTGACGCTAGTAGTGATTCTGATGGTGAGGCTAGTGTTCCGCTGATGCTAGTGGTCCTACTAGTCGTGATGCTAGTGGTAAAAAGCAGAAAGGACCCTTTATTGAAAACGTTTGCCCACGCGGGGCTTTTAAAGTCACAAACAGATTACCGGGATAAAAGATATAGAGTATTTATCACATGCAACTTCCCCACCTGACTAAACCATAAATACTCGTTTTTTTATTCAGGTAGATCTTTTTTGGATTTGATAAACCCCTGCGTGGGCGAAACGTTGTCAATAAAGGGTCACATTATACTGCTTATGTGTTTATTTTTCCACCGTGATGCTAGTGGTGGTGCTGATGGTTCAAAATTAAGCAAGTTTAGGGATGCTTGTGGTGAAGCAGTGGCCCCGTAGTGGTGATGCTAGTTGTGATAAGTGTTGATGCTAGTTTCGTTGCTGTGGTTGTGCCAGTTTTGATGCTAGCTGTGCTGCTAGTTTTGTTTTGGGGGTGTATAGTGGTGATGCTAGTGTTGATGCTAGTTGTAAGTTAATAATGATGCTAGTGGTGCTGTCGGAGATGATGCTAGTGGTGATGCTGTGGTACTACTACCTGGAGTTTACTTGGAAGGTATTCGGGGGATCAACCCCCCCCGGGGCCCCGGTCCATTACCAGGCCTCCCGGGGGATCAGGGCCTGAACAACTAGGTTTACTGTTGGCCCCCGTCCCCCGTACAAAGCACAGCCCGGCTGATCCGGCAGAGACTTTAGGTATCTATTAGCTCCCCCTTTAAGACAACCAGGGATCTGTGGTAATTCCCCCTTTGGCTGGGGGGAGGCGTTGAAATATGGTCCCGGGCACTTACTGTGTTTTCTTAGTGTATTAATGGCGCCCCTACTTTCATTGGGGTGTATTTTTCACCACCTGCCCAGTCTTTTGCTTTTGTTGGGGGTGATTTCTGTTTGAAGATTAGGGGCCAGTCCCCCTAGGATTCTCCAATGTAGATTTGATGATCTCTCTGCCTGCCTCCATTTAGTACAAATCAAGTGCTTCCAAGCGTTCCCAATAGTTACTGGCAGAACTTATATGTGCCGTAAAAGGCCTTTTTATATTATCTAGGGCCGATTTCATGCCTTGGGGTGTTAATGTACAGTAAATTCCCGCCTAGAGGGGAAAAAGTGATTTAAAAAAAATTCATCAATGGCTTGGCATGTCTTGTTTTGAACGTTCTCATTATCCTCCTATCATTTTCCTGGATGTGATATTGGCACTGTTGTGATCCTTGAAGGTGAGATCCTCAGACATTCCCCTCCCAAGTCCTTCACATTACATTTCCGCTCATTGTGTGATTAGAGTTTGTAGTATACCGTTCTAGCATTATTTCCCCAAAATTTTCCCCTAAGGGATTTTTGGGAATTTGTCTTCGAAATTATTGTTCTTGGGCCCTTTGGGAAAACTTATTTATATCTTCTTGAGATTAACAGTGCCCTCAATGGATGATAGTCCATGCAGATCTGTATCGTCTGCAAAGGATGACACGGGACCATGGGTACATCTGTCTATGTCTGATATGAGGATGAGGAACAGGGTGGGGTCGAGTACTGTACCCTTTTGGGGCAGAGCTTTCACTATGGCAGCTTCCAATTTAACTCTGCTCACCACTATTCGTGTTCAGGTTTGGAAAGTTAAAGATCCATCTGCCCCTTCGCCAGATATCCCTTCAGAACGCATTTTATGCGCTATTACACCATGATCGCATTTGTCGAAAGATTTTGCAAAATCTGTGTATACTACATCTACATTCTGTTTGTTTTCCAGTGCATCCGGACCATATCATAGTGGTCCAGTAGCTGCGGGGGCAGGAGGGCCTGCTCTAAAGCCATGTTGTCCGCATTGTGCAATCCATGGGCTAGTGGTGCTGCTGGAGTGATGCTATTTGGGGGTGATGCTAGTGATGCTAGTGGTGGTAATGCTAGTGGGCTGTTGGTGAATTTAGTTTCCAGGGGTGAGTATAGACTCTTCTAGTGGTGATCCTAGGGGCTGATGGTCGGGGTGCTAATGATGATCCGTGGCGCTGGTGATGCTAGTGGTCCTGCTAATGGTAATGCTAGTGGTGATGGTGATGTACCGGGACTGGTGTTGATGCTATTGGTGCTGATAATCCAGTGATGTTAGTGGTATTGCTAGTGGTGCTGCTAGTTGTGTCGCAAAGGGGTGCTGATAAGATGATGCTAGTGGTGGTGGTGGTGGTGATGGCAGTGTTGCTGTTGTTGGTGATCCTATGCGGGTGCTGGTAGTGATGACAGTAGGGGGCTGGTTGGATGCTAGTGCGGAGGGATGCTGATGGTACTTTTTTTTCAACAGTGGGCCCTTTTTCCCCACCGAGGGGGGGGCCCAAAAAAGGAAAAAACGAAAGTTTCCCCTTTTTACATTTAGTAATAAAACAGGAGAAGGGGTTACTAGCCCTTGCCCCGGCTTTTTAGTCGCCTTTTACGCCCGCATGACTTACGGAGGAAGAATTTTTTTTCACTTCCCCTGGAGATAAGAGGAAATAAGAAAAAGAACTAGTAAGAAAATAGAAGAAAGCCCATGGGGGTGTGTATATATATGCTTGTACATAAGTGAGCGTGACCCAAGTTTAAAGGGAGCAAACTTTCCTGAAACCTTTTAAACAGAAAGCCAAACAATTTCCCCTCATGAAAAAATTACAGCCTTTCGTTTTACACTATTTAGGGCTAGACCTCCCTGGGGTTTTTTTCTCCAAACCCACTACCAATATTCATTTGCTTTTATAATTTTGACAAAAAAACCTCAACTGCTTTTAATGTATTGTATTAGGAATTCAAAATTTCCAGTAATAAGTTTTTTGCCGTCACCACTACTAAGACTTCCAACACGACCTCACCAGCTACGTAAGACTTCCAGCACGACCCACCAGGGCGTAAAAACTTCCCCTGACCTCACCAGCACGAAGACTTCAGCACGACCCCACCATCAACGTAAGATTTTCCCGCACGACCTCACCAGCTACGTAAGACTTAGCACGACCCCACCATCAACGTAAGACTTCCCGCACGACCTCACCAGCACGTAAGACTTTGGGCCTCACCATCAACGTAAGACTTCCAGCACGACCCCACCAGCTACGTAAGACTTCTAGCACGACCCCCCATCAACGTAAGACTTCCAGCACGACCCCACCAGCTACGTAAGACTTTTAGCACGACTCCCCTCAACGTAAGACTTCCAGCACGACCCCCACCAGCTGAAGACTTCCAGCCGACCCCACCAGCTACGTAAGACTTCCCGCACACCTCACCATCAACGTAAGACTTCCAACACGACCCCACCAACTACAAAGACTTCCAGCACGACCTCACCATCTTTGTGAGATTTTTTAAAATAGCTAACCAAACATGATACAACAAAATTACCTGCTGCAGTAAACCTCACATAAGAAAAAGAAAGGGGGAACACTGTAGAGGCCTGTTGGCCGATACTGGGCAGGTCCTTTCCCAAAATCCAACCCATTTTAGTTCTACCCTAACAAAAAGCCGGCAAGTCCCACTCAAATCCCGAGAAAACCCTCACCTGCTCAAGATTTGGGACCGGGAATTACAAGTTGGTTGTGATGACGTTCTATGTATAAAGGGTTGCATCATGTTGCTGTGTCGGCAAGTTGTATATCGGTTATTGAATACCGACAATGTCCTCCTGCTGCACATCCTGACTACAGTATATAAGCACCAGTCTTCCTGCCTGTGTTACAGATTCTACAAGACAGGGCCTCACCACTTGTTCCGAGGCTGAGAGACGCTATCCATCTTCCACTATTTCCTGTGTAATTTCTTTTATGTCCGTGTATTGTATTGATAAACCACTGGATGGCGAAACGTCTAAAAATAAAGATACCCAGAAGTTGCTATGTGTCTAATTATTACAGAGTATTGCCGCTATAAAGACTAGCTGTTACAAAATACCTCATTTGCTAGAAAAGGCCTATATTTTATGAACCCTTTCCTGCTACAGGGGGCCTACCACCAAACTCGCCTCCACAGGGGGCCCACTAAAACTCAGCCAAAATTCGTGGTGATTTAGTGTATGTTTTGTTAACCTTCAGGAACAGGCCCGGGCCCGACAAGCTCTCCTGAAGAGGTTGTTGATCAGCGGGGGGAGGGGGGGGAAAAGCAACGGGGCGACCCACATCAGTCAACAACCTTATTACTGTACCTTAGCGGAGAAGACATCTTCAGGCTTCCACACACTGCTGCTGGGGTTAAAAAAGGGAAATAAAGGGGAAAAAAATAATAGTACATATTAATGGTAGGAAAAAAAGACAACAAGAGCTATCACTATATATCGGCCGCTTAAAACAGACAACAGGAGGCATTTATACATATTTGGCCGTTTAAAACAGTCTTGCTTCCCATAATTATTTTTTTATGGGTAAAAGAATTAAAAATTGAGACACTTATATTGCATAAGTGTCCAATTTTAACTTGTCGGGGTTTTAAACCATTTATCACATTTTAACACTGCCCTCATGGGGTTTTTATACAAGAAATTTGCAACACTTGTCCAACCTTTGACGAAGACCTACTTAACTAGTGGATGGTCCCACGTGATCCCGCCCCTGCTTCCACTCACCTGACCAGATATAAATCACTTCTC
>WNWK01036561.1:0-19081 GCA_009830355.1 Cherax destructor
ATCAACATGTTCAATGACAATCTCTTTTCCCATTTTAGGGACATTTTAAAGAGATGCCAGACAGAGCTCTCTGGACAGATATTTAGTGCCACAGGTGTGCAGTGACTCTCAAGCTGGTCCCAGTGGGATTAAAAGACAAAGAAGGGAAGTGACCCCAGATGAGGACTTGGTACCTAGAATCCTTATGGAGGGGGATTTCCCTTCCAAAAAATAGGGTCTCTTCCCTCTCCCCTCCTCCCTCTCTTCCATCCAGCAACATCAGTCTTCAATAAAGGTAAGTGCTACATTGAGTTCATTCATTTGTGCATGTAAATCTATCTTTAAGGCCCAAAATTTTTTTTTTCCAAATTTCTGGGTTTCTGGAACAGATTAATTGAATTTCCATTACATTCGCGAGGCCCTTGATCCCCTAACCCTCGCGAATGTTGAGGGAGACCTTATTCACTTCCTTCCCACGATTTGACACTGAGGGAAAGAACCGCCGCTACAACCTGACAGTTTCCTTGGAGTTTTGTTTTGTAGATTTGGCGATGGCTCCTGTGTTTCCCTTCCCTTAACACTGGTGGAGGCATTATGGAGGTGTTTTGGACATTTAGAGAGGATGTAGCAACATAAGATTACTTGGTGGGTGTAGTGAGGGAGGGTAGGAGTCATCCAAGGAAAGGTGGGAGGGAGGGGGTAAAGGAGGTTTTTCCATGTGATGGACTTGGACATCCAACAAGTGCATATGAGCATATTGGATAGGAGTGAGTGGAGGCAAGAGGTTTTTATGACTTGACATGCTGTTGGAGTGTGAGTAATGTAACATGAAGGAATTCAGGGAAACTAGTTAGCCAGACTTGAGTCCTGGAGGTGAGAAGTACAGTGCCTGCACTCTGAAGGAGGGGTGGCGATATTGAAGTTTGGAGGGGCATCTGAGCTGTAATGTTGGCATGCCTCTGTCAAGACAGTGATAGAGTGAGTGATGGAGAAAGTGTTTTTTTCTTTTCTGATCATCTTGCCTTGGTGGGAGATGGCAGGTGTGTTAAAATACATAATGATTCTTATACAATTTTTAAATGAGATTAACCTAATTTACAAGTATTACACAAGATACTGTACCTAACAGTTTGAAAGTAATAATATAATAATGATACCAGTGTTACACAAGATAATTTCTTTGTACAGTGGACCCTCGAATATCATAATCCATTCGAGAGAGTCTGTTGAAAGGCGAAATTTATGAATTGTGAAACCATTTTCCCCATAAGAAGTAATGTAAATCCAATTAATCCGTTCCAGACAAAAAATACATTTTTTAGAGAATAAATATATATTTACATATGGGCTAATATCAACTCTACAGCTTATTTATCTGTCACAATTCATCTAATATGACATAATAAACAATATTAGAAACATGATATATACTCTAGAATGAATAAAATATGTCATTATGTACGTCACGAATGGTGGTGGTGGTGGTGGTGTTGGGTTTATAAGGGCCACTGAGAGCATAAGCCGTACATATTAGTGGTAGGGAGGGGGCAGCAGAGGCCACCACCACTATTCACACAAACAATGTACGTAATTTATAAATAAAATATATAATTTGAGGCCTGGTACACTTACCTTTTAAAGGATGCTGGCAGGGGGCGACGTTGTTGTCTGTGGCTCTATAGACCTCAAACAACAATGGAGGAGTTAAGTTTCGTGTCATCATTTTTCTATCATTTAATCACTTAACTTATTTGTTACACTGTTAATGCTACACTTTATCAAAAGTAGCCTTTGTCGACCCCAGCTGCTTTAATATCGTACATATCATTGAATCATTGAAGAAGGCACATTCTCCCCTGTCTTCCTCCTCCACTTTGGTACTTTGCTACGAGTTCTTTCTTGAATTTTATCATGTTTCTCACCTTCTTTACCATAGGGCTGGCACTAGAAGCTTTCTTTGGGCCCATGGTGGCTTATTTAGCAGTTGCAAGCACAAAAAAGAATGGAATATTACGAAATGTATCGTATGAGAGCGTGGGGTGATGGTCATTCGCTGATAAACAATGCCACACTGACTGAATGGTATGTGGGAGCCTTTGTGTGTGTGTGGCCGCTGGCAGGGCGCTCATACGCGTTCTGGACGAACGATGATTGGTGAGGCAAATGAAGATCTGCGAGTCAATATTTTGATGAAAAATAGGTGAAATTTACAAAGAGCGAGGCTTATGATATTTGAGGGTCCACTGTACATGAAAATTTTATATATAAAATTTAATATAGGATTATAGTTGGTAAATATTATATAGTTTATATATTGTGTCAACTTTCTCTTTTTTTTTAGATCATCCTGGTACTACTATATTTTGGTGCCAATACTACAGGGCATCCTGGCACCAGAGGAATTATACTTGTAGTGGTAGTACTGCAGGTCATCCTGGCACCAGAGGAATTACACTTATAGTGGCAGTGCTGCAGGTCCTTCCAGCACCAGAGGAATTACACTTGTAGTGGCAGTACTGCAGGTCATCCTGGCACCAGAGGAATTACACTTGTAGTACCAATATTTAATGTCATGAAGGTAATGTAAGTTGTTCACTAACATATATATAGTGACAGCACTAAGTAAGCACAGAGTTAGAAATTCTACACTTAGTGTCAGTACCAGTGTCAAATAGCACATGTATGTGGCATCAGTAATGTTACAGCCTCATCTTTTTAGATGTTTTTAGCATTGACTAATAATGATAAATGTGTAAGTGGTGTTTCTGTTGAAGTTTTGCATGACCATTATCCAGTAGTAATAAATGTATAATAAGTATTATAGGGAAGGTACCATTTACATGTCCTTTGTGCACCACTAATATAAGTAACCACTAAATCAGTTGAGTAATTTCCCGTCTGTTTTATCCTCCACCCCACTTATCCCTCTCCTCTTGTCTCACTCTCCTCCACCTCACTTATCCCTCTTCTTTTGTCTCACTCTCCTCCACCTCACTTATTCCTCTCGTCTCACTCTCAATGATGTCTACATCAACTTAGGTCTCCTAGTTGTAATAATTTTAATTTATTTCATTTTCTTTATTATATTGTTGTCTTCTGTCATCACTTTACTGTATCTCACACTTGTTAAAACTGCAGCTTTGAGTGACTAGTTATTTTTATTGATCAGTATACCATGTCATTTATAATAAAAAATAATAATAAAGAACTCGACAGATATAACAGTTGATGAGAAATTGATTCAGTTTTATATTCACTGCTGTCATGTAAAATTTGAACTTTAATGACTTGTATGCGTACTCCATAAAATACCAATATTCTTTGTACATGTCATAAGGCAGTTAACATCATAATGTATGACAGTTATAGGAGTAGTCTGAGTACATAGTAGAAATCAAGTGTGCATAACCTCAGTGTACATTAAGTACCAAACTACTTTCTACTGATTGTACAAGAAGCACAGACTGCAGTAAAAATGATGTGTACATCAAGCATCCTGGAATAGAAAGAAAACATTGTAACAATAGCTTGAGAATATAAGTAGCACCAGCACCACTGTAGAGACAAAACATTGTAACAATAGCTTGCCCATGTTTATAATACAATAATAATACAATATTAGAGAAATGTTGGTTTTTGCGTCATTTACTGTTCACAAATAATGTTAAACATTCCGTAATTCACGAAGAAGATTATGAAGACAGTTTTCGCTATGGCTAAATTATTTTAAAAATAACGTGCTCAAGCAAAATAAATTATTTTTCACCTAGAAAATTATTAAGTCAGTGTTGAATATGTCAGAAAAAAATGAAAAAGAATGTGCTGAAGCAACTCAAGTTATACTTCACCCAGAAGACCAACTATGTCAGTATTCACACTGTCTGAAAGATCTTTCGCAAGAATCTCAGCAAGTATCTGTGATGAATATACATAAAGGCAAAAAAACACTTCAGTGTACAGTGTGTTTAAAACAATTTTTTAAAAAATCTCATTTGGAATCACACATGAAAACTCATACAGGAGAGAAACCATTTGAGTGTTCAGAATGTCTAAAAGTCTTCTCAAAAAAGTTTAATTTGGTACAACACATGAGAATTCATACTGGAGAGAAGCCATATCAATGTTCAGAGTGTCTAAAAACCTTTTCTGTAAAATCCAATTTTGTACAACACATGAAAAATCATACTGGAGAGAAACCATACCAGTGTTCAGTGTGTCTTAGAGACTTTTCCCGAAAAGCTGATTTAGTCAAACACATGAGAATTCATACTGGGGAGAAGCCACATCAGTGCTCAGAGTGTCTTAAAAAATTTTCCCGCAAATTTGATTTATTAAATCACATGAAGATTCATACTGGAGAGAAATCATATCAGTGTTCAGTGTGCCTAAAAGACTTTTCCCAGAAAACTTACTTAATAAAACACATGAGAATTCATACTGGAGAGAAACCATATCGATGTTCAGTATGTCTAAAACAGTTTAACCAAAACTCTGGTTTAATACAACACATGCGAATTCACACTGGAGAGAAACCATATCAGTGTTCGGTATGTTTAAAAGACTTTTCCTTAAAATCTAATCTTGTACAACACATGAAAATTCACTCTGGAGAGAGACGATATCGGTGTTCAGAGTGCATGAAAGATTTTTCTCAAAAAGCTAGTCTGATAAAACACACAGAAATTCATACTGGTAAGAAACCATTTCAATGTTCGGAGTGTTTGAAAGACTTTTCCCGAAAATCAGATTTAATAAAACACATTAGAATTCGCACTGGAGAGAAACTGTGTCAGTGTTCAGTGTCCAAAAATCTTTTCTCGTAAACATAATTTATTAACTACTAAGGTGTCTGTCACATGAGGGTACATGCAAGCAGTCAAAATCAGTGACATACTGGTACTCATAATTTATATCGCCTTTTTATTTACCATGAGTAGGAAATTTAGGCTTAAACATTAGAAAGGAGGCTTGTGCACTTGGTGTGTGCAGTATACAAAAATTTTTGCCTCATATAGAGTATGAGGGGAAATATCTAACATGTCAGTCTTTGCAAACCATGCCTTTCATATGTGAATCTCACTCCTACCATAATTTACAACTTATTGTCAACACAATTTGGCATTAACAGAATAGTGATTCTGATGTTCATAAATGGGGAGAAATCAGAGTGGGGATGTGTCACAGTGTTCCACAAGGGTCAGTGCTGAGCCCTTTGATATTGACAATGTACATGAGCAACATACATGAGGAAATAAATAGTGACATTTTTGAAGGCACTAAAATAGGCCTTCAAATTAACCCTTAAACTGTCCACACGTAGATCTACGTTCACTCGCGTACTGCTCCGAATATTTTGAAAAAAAATCGTTTTTTTTGTAAAAAAAAATTGTTCTTTTTTGTAAAAAAAAATTGTTCTTTTTTTAAAAAATGTAGAGCGCATTTTTATAAACAGGATAGGCTAAAAACAAATTTTTTAGGGCCAGTACTTACTGAGATATAAGCCCGACAAGTTGGTGCTGGATGCTCACCTGACGGCAACATCAAGTCCTGCCGCTTGCAGAAGTACAGTGGACCCCCGGTTAACGGCCGGCTCCAAACACTAACATTTATGTAAGTGTATTTTTTTAAAGACTACTCTAATTTACATTATTCCTTAAGTTAATAAATTCATTCGGTAACAGCACTTGAACAGCATTCTGGAACGAATTATGGCCGTTAACCGGGGGTCCACTGTATTGCCGATATACTTTTTTTTCTAGTTTTTATTTTAATTTATATAATTTTTAGGTTCTGATAATTACAATTTTAATAGTTCTTGTGATTTCATAGTCAATCTTTGTTCTAACACTAATATTAGGTACTGAAATAGTACTCAAATAGTCACAATCACACCAACAGGTGAACATTTTCACCTGCCTTGGTCATTTACTATTGTCTATAAATATATACAGTGGTACCTCGACTTACGATATTAATCCGTCAGAGAGGGCATATCTTAAGGCGAAACAATCGTTACTCGAATCAATTTTCCCCATAAGAAATAATGGAAATAAATTTAATCCGTCCAAGACTTCCAAAAGTAGTTATATAAAATATTTTTTAGAACTTTTTGACATTAAATAATACAGAATTTAATGAAGAATACCTAAATACACATGTAAATATTGTACAATAACATGTCACTTACATTTATTGAAGAGTTGTTGATGTGTGGAGGACGGGAGGAGGGGAGAAGGTGGAGTAGTATGCTAGTGTTTGGAAGGGGAATCCCCTTCGGCCTGGAGTCGATGTGTCAGTCCATCAATCTTGTTAGAAGTGTAGCACAAGGCCTTGTGCTACACTTCTAACAAGATTGATGGACTGAACACATCGACTCCAGGCCGAGGGACTGATAACCTCAACTCCTCCTCTCCTTACACCTTTCTACTTTGTATTGGACTGATGAAGCCACTGTGTGGCAAAACGTTTCCTCAATAAAGATACGTAAGTGTTGCATATGTGTCTAATTTATAACTTGTCGGTTCTCTGAACCATTCATCTAAATCCCCTTCCATTAACACTGCAGGTACCAAGTTCTTTTCTGGGGTTACTTCCCTTTTTCTTTTAATGCCACTAGGACCAGCTTGAGAGTCACTGGACCTCTTTCTAACAATAAATTTGTCCAGGGAGCTCTGTGTCTGGCGATTCTTTAACACATCCCTGAAATGACACACCACTATGTCATTGTACAGGTTGCCAGCACGGCCTGCAACAGCATGGTTAGGGTGATATTCATCCATAAAGCCTTGCACATCACTCCATTTGGCACAGATCTCCCTAATCCTTGAAGAAGGCAATTTCTTCCATTTCTGTTCCACCTCCTCCTCTGAACCATTGTCCTGACCACTGGACTCTTCTTCCAGTTGCTGTTGAAGCTCTTGCAGATCTTCAGTGGTTAGCTCTTCCTTGTGCTCCTCCACCAACTGTTCCACATCCTCACCACTCACCTCTAACCCCAAAGACTTGCCCAATTCCACAATTTCTTCCACAACAGGCTCAGGCTCAGGCTCAGGCTCAGGGTTCTGAGGCTCAGCCCCAAAACCTTCAAAATCCCTCTCTATGACACAGTCTGGCCACAATTTTCTCCAGGCAGAGTTCAAAGTCCTGGTAGTCACTCCCTCCCAAGCCTTACCTATAAGGTTTACACAATGCAGCATATGGAAATGTTTTTTTCCAAAATTCTCTTAGGGTTATATTCATGTCTGTGGTCACATCAAAGCACTTTTGAAACATTGCTTTGGTGTAGAGTTTTTTAAAGTTGGAAATGACCTGCTGGTCCATGGGCTGGAGGAGAGGAGTGGTATTAGGGGGCAAGAACTTCACTTTGATGAATTTAAGCTCCTCCACAATTTTCTCTACCAAGTTTGGAGGATGACAAGGAGCATTGTCCATTATCAGGAGGCACTTAAGTGGCATATTATTGTCCAATAGATATTTCTTCACACTGGGGCCAAACACGCCATTGAACCACTCTAAGTAAATGTCCTTTGTGACCCATGCCTTTTTGTTAGACTTCCACATCACACACAAGTTAGACTTGGTGATACCGCATCTGCCAAACACTTGGGGATTTTCAAAAAGATACACCAGTAAAGGCTTCACTTTGCAATCACCACTGGCATTAGCACAAAGCATCAAAGTTAGCCTGTCTTTCATAGGCTTATGTCCTGGCTGTGCCTTTTCCTCCTGAGTAATGTAGGTCCTGTTGGGCATTTTCTTCCAAAACAGGCCTGTTTCATCACAATTAAACACTTGTTGGGGGAGGAATTGTTCAGCCTCTATGTACTCCTGGAATTCAGGCACATATTTTTCAGCCGCAATTTTGTCAGAACTGGATGCCTCACCATGCCTCACAACACTGTATGCCACTTCGATTCTTAAATTTGTGAAACCAGCCTCTGCTGGCTTTAAATTCGCTCACTTCAGCACTCATTGCAGGCATTTTCTTAACGAGATCATCATGCAACTGCCTTGCTTTTTCACATATTATTGCCTCCGAAACAGTATCTCCTGCTAACTGTTTCTCGTTGATCCACACCAACAACAACCTTTCCACATCTTCCAGCACTTGTGGTCTGTGTTTTGTGATCACACATGAACCTTTTGCAACAACAGCTTCCTTGATTTTACTTGAATTTTTCTTGGCCACAATGGTAGCGATGGTAGAAAAGGGTTTACCATACAGCCTGGCCAGCTCACTGATACGCATTCCACTTTCATATTTTTCTATTATCTCCTTCTTCAGTTCTATCGTACATGTATTTCTGTTCCTCTTTGCCACAGGCTTACCACTAGGATCTTTCCTTGGACCCATGGTAGCTTATTTAGCAGTTGCAAGCACTAAAAACAGTGGAATAATGACAATATACTGGTATGAATTGCGTGGGTGTGGGTGGGTGGTCGCTCTTGCTTGTAAACAATAGCACACTGACGCTCCCTGGAGTGCGCGCTCAGCTGGGCGCAAGGCGGACACGTCCGGTACGAATGTCGTTACACGAAGCAAACATCATTACTCGCAATCAATTTTTTACGTTATAAATATCGGTACTCGAAAATAACGTAAGATGACAGCATCGTAACTCGAGGTACCACTGTACGAAGTATTTATAGGTCCCAGCAATGTTTTAGACATCCTGGAGTATGAATGTGTGCAGAGAACCCTCGCTTTGTTTTCACTGTATCTGTCTATCTATCTGTCTGTCTATCTATCTGTCTGTCTATCTATCTGTCTGTCTATCTATCTGTCTGTCTATCTATCTGTCTGTCTATCTATCTGTCTGTCTATCTATCTGTCTGTCTATCTGTCTGTCTATCTATCTGTCTAGCTCTGCTTATCTGTCTTTCTGTCTGCCTGCCTATGTGTGCCTGGAGTATAATATGAAACTCCTTGAAGAATGGTGTTATGACAAGTGTCAGATAACACTGACAGCCCAATGTCATTGATGAATGAATGTGCGCAGGGAACCCTCGCTTTGTTTTCACTGTCTGTCTATCTGTCTATCTATCTGTCCATCTGTCTATTTGTCTGTGTCTGTCTGTCTAGCTCTGCTTATCTGTCTTTATGTCTGCCTGTGTGTGCCTGGAGTATATGAAACTCCTTGAAGAATGGTGTTATGACAAGTGTCAGATAACACTGACAGCCCAATGACATTGATGAATGTGAGCAGCGAACCCTCTCTTTGTTTCTACTGTCTGTCTGTCTGTCTGTCTGTGTCTGTCTGTCTAGCTCTGCTTATCTGTCTTTCTGTCTGCCTGTGTGTGTGTCTTTTCGTCTGCTTGTCTCAGTCCTAGAGTGTGGGTCGTAAACCAACAGGTATTATACACGATGCAGAAGTGACAATGCGTTTTACTTGCCAGTCATGTTTATTATGTCTTATATCTACAAGCATTGTATAGCACTTTGCCTGGAATTTTTGGGTTATCCTAGGTAATTTACACTATGTTTAATAACTGTACTTATGTGTACATGTGAGAGAGACAGAGAGAGAGAGAGATTATAGATAGTATATATATATAGAGATATAGACAGATACAGAGATATAGGACAGATAGATATAGAAAGAGATATAGGACAGATAGATATAGACAGATATTGACAGAGATATAGACAGAGAGACAGCCAGAGACAGTCAAAGCCAGCCTGCCGAATACATAAGAACATAAAAAGAAGGAACACTCAGAAGGCCTACTGGCCCATGTAAGGCAGGTCCATGTCACCCCCCAGCTTAGAACAATGGCCCACCTAGTCAGGTCACATCCTCTGAAGGAAGGAGCACAGCATCAGACCTAGTAGCACAAGCTAGTCAGGTCCAACTCACACCCACCCACAGCCACTCATGTATTTATCTAACCTATTTTTACTTTCCTCTTATAAGGGGAGTGTTAATGCAACATAACATCAGTGAATCCCTGGTGTTTGCCACACTATTTGCTCTAGCTGGCACTCAATTGAACTAGTGCTCCCACAAGGTACTAAGTGGTCCCAGATTTTTTTAATACTGCGCACACTGAGGGCGCAGACCCATTCTCTCATGTCTAGGCGACTCAGGCCTATCGCACTAAATTTGAAGGAATGAAAAATAAAACGTAGATCTACGTTCGGAGCAGTACACGTACAAACGTATACACAGTGGACCCCCGGTTTTCGTTATTTTTTCGTTCCACAATGCTGTTCAAGTGCCATTACCAAACGAATTTATTCTCATAAGGAATAATGTAAAGTAGACTAGTCCTTTTAGACTCCTAAAAATACACTTATAAAAGCATTTTAAAAAAATACACTTACATAAAAGGGGTAGTTTCGAGCAGGACGAACACCGGGGCTCCACTGTATATGTTTGGACAGTTTAAGGGTTAAACCATGTCCAGTGTACTGGTATGCAAATGCTGCCTGTGTGTACAATGTACTAGTATGTACATTGTTTTGTACCCATAAATCTGCCACTTTCCAATATTTTTGACTTCAGCACAAAAATTTCCAACTATACAATATTTTGAGTGAAAATATTGCTTATTTAAACCTGTATAAAAATATTTGCATGCATAATATCATACATGAAAACTACAAAAACAATAAATACATGAAATAAATGAAAATTTAACTGCAATTTACCTTTACTGAGGAGTGCTGATGGCCTAAGAGGAAGGTGGAGAGATGTTATTGTTTGGAAAGGGTTTCACCTCCCATAAAAACATCAGGTAACTGCTCATCTGGTGTTTTTTTTTTATGTGTCTGTGCAGTAGCACTTGAAGATAATGGAGATTTACTTTTTTTTTTTCTTTGCTAAAGAAGCTGTTTAATGTTGTCTGCTTTTGACGACTTTTCAAAAATTTTCTAAAGTGGTTAACAACATTGCTCCTATTCACAACAGTAATGTTAGGATGCTGTTATTTCACCAGGCTTTGTGTTTGAGTTCAATGGTAATACAGCTCCTTAATTTCTGCAGTGGAAATGTTATTCTTACTGCTTCCCTCCTCTGAAGAAGAAATAATTTCCTCAACCACTTCTTCTTGCTGCTTCCTGTGTAGGTCTTGAAGTTCTGTGGTGAGCTCATTCTTGTGATCCTCCACCAACTCTACATCCTCATCGTCCATTTCCATACCCATAGACTGGCCCAGAGAAACAATATCCTTCACTACAGGCTCTGCCTCAAAGCCTGCAAAATCTCTGACTGACACACAATTTCTTCCAGGCAGAGTTCATTGTCCTGAAAGAAATTTTCCCCAGGCTTTGTCTATTATCCTTAAATATAAACAGTGCTTTTGTGTAATGTCTCTTAAAACTGGAAATTACCTGCTGGTCCATGAGTTGGATAAGAGGAGTGGTGTTAGAGAGCATGAGCTTCACTTTAATGCTGTACTCATCCTCCAAATTTTCCTCCAAGCCTGGAGGGTAAGCAGAAGCATTATCCATTACCAGAGATGCCCTAAATAGTAAGCTTTTTCTGCAAGGTATTGCTTCACACTTAGGGCACACACTTCATGTGTCCACTCAGTGAAGAACTGCCTTGTTACCCAAGCTTTATTATTAGCCCTCCAGATTACACTGAATTTTCTTTTTATCACATTGTTTTTCTTCAACACCCTTGGATTTTCAGAGTGGTAGACTAGCAACAGTTTAATTTTCAAGTCCCCACTAGCATTATCACACAACAAGAGTATTAGTCTGTCTTTCATGGGCTCGTGTCCAGGTAATGATTTTTCTTCTTGTATGGTGTAGGTTCTCGTCACAATTAAAACCTTGTTGAGGAATAAATCCCTCAATGTCTACATAGGTCTTAAATTCTTTAACAAACTTGTTAGCCTCATCTCTTAGCACTGGAAGCCTTCCCATGCCTTAATACACTATGAATCTCACTTCTCTTTTTAAACCTATCAAATCAGCCCCTACTTGCCTTAAATTCATCATTTCAGCACTGTTTCCTGGGGTGTCTTACCTATGATCACTATACAACTACGTTTTCACAAATTATTGTTTCAGAAACACTATCACCTGCAAATTGTTTTTCGTTAATCCACACTAACAAAAGTTTTTCCATTTCTTCGATTATCTGTGACCTTTTCACAGCAAGAATTTTCACTCCTTTCACTACATCAGCCTCTCTGTTTTTTTCAATATGGATGATATGGGTGATTTTGCTATAACATATTGAGTGGCCAGGTCCAACACATGTGTTCCACTTTCCAATTTTTCACATTGAGTTTTTTTTCACTTTAATCGTTGTTCTCACTGCTTTCCTTTTAGGCTTGTTTAGATCACTACTCTTTCTTGGGGCCATGATTACTTATTTTCAATGAAAATATTTAAAAAACTTAACAAAATAACAAGGAAATAACAAAAAGCTTCACGGAGCTTATTCAAACAATGCTTAACGAACGAAAGCTGTTGAGAGACTGAGCGCATGATGCTTTGTTTTCATCAGACTTTGTCCAGATGGACCGTTTTATTTAGATCGAATATCAGGGCAATGTCTGAATACCGAGTCAAATTTTTCTCGAAAAAGTTGGATGAATATTGAGTTGTACAAATATAGGAATGTATGAATATTGAGGCTCCACTGTACAGTGGACCCCCGAGTAATGAACAAAATTCATTCCAGAAGCCTGCTCAGGTGCCATTACCGAACGAATTTACTCCCTTAAGAAATAATGTCAAGTAGGTTAGTCGATTTTAGACCCCCAAAAATACACTTACAGGTATCCCTCAACATTCGCGAGGGTTAGGGGATCAAGAGCCTCGTGGATGTTGAAAAATCGCGAAAGTTTGGTGCCCCAATATATTGTAGGGAAATATAATACAATACTGCTTCCTTAACCTATTGAACCATGAACAGTCATAAAACACATATATTTTGACATGAGCTGGCTGTGGAGGGAGGCCTGTAATAGTATAATTATACAATAAGTATTTTATAAGTGTTGTGAAGTGTCATGGGGAATCAAGTTACTGACACACTGCTTCTTCTCCCTCTGCTGTAGCTCTGCCCACTTTGTAATGATGCCAAATGTTGAATTAAATATGTATACATTAGAACAAAAAATGAAACTCCAACTTCATAACTTTATTTTTATTTGCATAACTCATATATTACAGAAAACAATAAAAAAGTAAAATACACATACAACGAGTTAAGCTTACAGAAAAATACATTAAATTCACCATCTAACATCGTTACGAAGTGGGAGGAGCTATTGGAGGGAGGGAGAGGCGCAGTAACATTCAGTGTCTGGTGAGTCGTCATGGGTGTTGGACGTTAGCCTTAGTGCTAATAAAATGTTGTGTAATTACACTAATATTAGTAATAAAGGTTATCTATCTATTACATTTATTCCAAATTGATATCAGAAACATGATAAATACCCTAGAACTGTAATAAAGATGCTGAAATGAATAATACAGTGGTACCCCGACTTACAATATTAATCCGTCAGAGAGGGCATATTTTAAGGCGAAACAATCGTTAAACGAATCAATTTTCCCCATAAGAAATAATGGAAATAAATTTAATCCGTCCAAGACTTCCAAAAGTAGTTAAATAAAATATTTTTTAGAACTTTTTGACATTAAATAATACAAAATTTAATAAAGAATACCTAAATACACATGCAAATATTGAACAATAACATGTCACTTACATTTATTGAAGAGTTGTTGATGTGTGGAGGACGGGAGGAGGGGAGAAGGTGGAGTAGTATGCTAGTGTTTGGAAGGGGAATCCCCGTCCATTAACACTGCAGGTACCAAGTTCTTTTCTGGGGTTACTGGCCTTTTTTTTTAAATGCTACACTCCCTGCATGAATGCTACACTCCCTGCATGAATGCTACACTCCCTGCATGAATGCTACACTCCCTGCATGAATGCTACACTCCCTGCATCCCTGCTACACTCCCTGCATCCCTGCTACACTCTCTGCATCCCTGCTACACTCCCTGCATCCCTGCTACACTCTCTGCATCTTTGCTACACTCCCTGCATCCCTGCTACACTCCCTGCATGCCTGCTACACTCCCTGCATGCCTACTACACTCCCTGCATCCTTGCTACACTCCCTGCATCCTTGCTACACTCCCTGCATCCTTGCTACACTCCCTGCATCCTTGCTACACTCCCTGCATCTTTGCTACACTCCCTGCATCCTTGCTACACTCCCTGCATGCCTACTACACTCCCTGCATCCTTGCTACACTCCCTGCATCCTTGCTACACTCCCTGCATCCTTGCTACACTCCCTGCATCCTTGCTACACTCCCTGCATCTTTGCTACACTCCCTGCATGAATGCTACACTCCCTGCATGCCTACTACACTCCCTGCATCCTTGCTACACTCCCTGCATCCCTGCTACACTCCCTGCATCCCTGCTACACTCTCTGCATCTTTGCTACACTCCCTGCATCCCTGCTACACTCCCTGCATGCCTGCTACACTCCCTGCATCCCTGCTACACTCCCTGCATAAATGCTACACTCCCTGCATAAATGCTTCACTCCCTGCACATTCTTTACCACAGGCTTAGCACTAGGATCTTTCCTTGGACATATGGTAGCTTATTTAGCAGTTGCAAGCACTAAAAACAGTGGAATAATGACAATATACTGGTATGAATGCGTGGGTGTGGGTGGGTGGTCGCTCTCGCTTGTAAACAATAGCACTGACGCTCCCTGGAGTGCGCGCTCAGCTGGGCGCCAAGCGGACAGGTCCGGTACGAAAGTCGTAAGACGAAGCAAACATCGTAAGTCACAATCAAATTTCTTACGTTATAAATATCGGTTATCGAAAATAACGTAAGATGATAACATCGTAAGTCGGGGTTCCACTGTATATGCCATATTATATGAGGGGTAAGAGAGCAGGCACAGACTGCCACCATATAAG
This sequence comes from Cherax destructor, assembly GCA_009830355.1. Taxonomy (NCBI): domain Eukaryota; kingdom Metazoa; phylum Arthropoda; class Malacostraca; order Decapoda; family Parastacidae; genus Cherax; species Cherax destructor. The sequence continues at coordinate 14,894 of WNWK01036561.1, forward strand.
ATGTTTACATCAGGGTAAACATGCCTAAATCACTTGTCGTAAGAACAAATGCAAAAATAGCATTTATTGTGTTTATAATAATAATAATTTATAATAATTGATCTGGAGCACTTTAAATGTTATCAGTATTTGGTAGCTGACATTTAGAGCACTCCAGAGCAATTATTATTATTATTATTATTATTATTATTATTATTATTTCCCTACAATATATTGTAAGAAAATAATAATAATAATAATTATTATTATTATTATTTCCCTACAATATATTGTAGGGAAATAATAATAAATAATAATAATAATAGTAATTGCTGTGGAGTGCTCTAAATGTCAGCTACCAAATACTGATAACATTTAAAGTGTTCCAGATCAATTATTATAAATTATTATTATTCTAAAAATAATAAATGCTATTTTTGCATTTGTTCTTATAACAAGAGTGATTTAGGCATGTTTACCCTGATGTAAACATCTCTTATGGTGGCGGTCTGTGCCTGCTCTCTTACCACTCATATAATATGGCATTTATTATTCATTTCAGCATCTTTATTACAGTTCTAGGGTATTTATCATGTTTCTGATATAAATTTGGAATAAATGTAATAGATTTTTTTTTTTTTTTTTTTTTTTTTCAACAAGTCGGCCGTCTCCCACCGAGGCAGGGTGACCCAAAAAGAAAGAAAATCCCCAAAAAGAAAAAACTTTCATCATCATTCAACACTTTCACCACACTCATACATAATCACTGTCTTTGCAGAGGAGCTCAGATACTACAGCTGAGAAAAGTCCCTCCCAGCTGTCACTATCTCAGACCCCTCCTTTAAAGTGCAGGCATTGTACTTCCCATTTCCAGGACTCAAGTCCAACTAAATCAATTAACTGGTTTCCTGAATCCCTTCACACAATGTTACCCTGCTCACACTCCAACAGATCGTCATGTCCCAAAACCATTCGTCTCCATTCACTCCTATCTAACACGCTCACACATGCTTGCTGGAAGTCCAAGCCCTCGCCCACAAAACCTCCTTTACCCCTTCCTCCAACCTTTTCTAGGACGACCCCTACCCCGCCTTCCTTCCCTACAGATTTATACGCTCTCCAAGTCATTCTACTTTGATCCATTCTCTCTAAATGACCAAACCACCTCAACAACCCCTCTTCAGCCCTCTGACAAATACTTTTAGTAACTCCACACCTTCTCCTAATTTCCACATTCCGAATTTTCTGCATAATATTTACACCACACATTGCCCTTAGACAGGACATCTCCACTGCCTCCAGCCTCCTCCTCGCTGCAGCATTTGCAACCCATGCTTCACACCCATATAAGAGTGTTGGTACCACAATACTTTCGTACATTCCCTTCTTTGCCTCCATGGATAACGTTTAAATGTAATAGATATATAACCTTTATTTAGTACATTCATTACTTACTGCTTCCTTAACCTATTGAACCATGAACAATCATAAAACGCATGAAAACATAGTAAAATATTGTACTATATAGTACTACATACATGTTATACTGTAGTTTAATAACAAATAATGAACAAACAAAACACTCAGTGAGTGAGTGGTGGGCAGGCTGGCTGCCGGGTCGGAAGGAAGGTAGTAGGGACGCTCGGGTGGCGGGAAACTTAAATATGATTTGGTGGGTGGGAATTTGGCGGCTGGAAATTTGGCGGCCGGGAATTCGCGAATGTGTGAAGCCCGCAAAAGTAGAAAACGCGAAAGTTGAGGGATACCTGTACAAAAGCACTTACAATATTATACTTACATAATTGTACGATTTCCAGGGTGTTCGTTCCTGGGGCGTCCACTGTATATTTTAACAGAGAATAACCCAGTAAAGACAATGTAAATACTTTCCATATTTTGAAGATTATAATTATTCATTGTAAATAGCTTTGAAAAACAAAACCGTAAAGAAATAGAATAAAAAATAATTACAGTGGAACCTCGGTTTTTGTGATTAATTTGTTCCGGAAAGTCTGACGAAAACCAAATTGTACGAAAATTGAAGCAATATTTCCCATAATAAATAATGTAAATCCAATTAATCCGTTCCAGACACCCAAAAGTATTAACAAAAAATACATTTTATAGATAATAACTATAGTTTTTCATACAGAAAACAATGAGAAATAAATATAAATGGCTAATGAAATGGATAAATGAACATTTAACATCACTTTTACCTTTATTGAAGACTCTTGTTAGTGTATGGAAGACAGCGAGGAGGGGAGGAGGAGGAGGAGGAGAGGTTATTGGTTGGAAGGGGAATCCCCCTCCATAAGGACTTCAAGTATCAAGGCCCTATCCGGGGTTACTTCTCTTTGTCTTTTACTGGCACTGGACCCCTGTCGCACAAAAAATCTGTCTATAGAGGTCTGTTTCTGGTGTCTCTTTAAGATTTGTCTAAAATGGGACAACGCATTGTCATTGAACATGTTGCAGACACGGCTTTGCAACTCATTCCACTTTGCACACATGTCCTTAATCACTGAAGAAGACACATTCTCCCCTCTCTCTTCCTTCTCCTCTGAAGCAATTTCCTCAGCTGTGGTCTGCTTCTGTTCCAGTTGAAGGTGTTGCAGCTCTTCTGTGGTTAGCTCTTCCCTGTGGTCGTCCATCAACTCTTCCACATCATGGCCACTCACATTCAACCCCAATGCCACTTTTGTACTTTGCTATGAGTTCTTTCTTGAATTCTATCGTATTTCTCGCCTTCTTTATCAAAGGGCTGGCACTCGGAACTTTCTTTGGCCCCATGGTGGCTTATTTAGCAGTTGCACTCAATAAACAAGCAGAAAAAACAATGGATTATTATGAAATGTTTCAGATGAATTGGCAGGGTAATGCTCACTCCACGAGAAACAAAGCCAGACTAGTCAGAACACGTGGGATGCTTTGTGTGGGTGCGGGCAGGTGGACGCATTTGGTATGGTGCACCACTGTCAACTCAACGAAAACCAAATGGGCGAACGAAAACTTTTTGACGAAAAAAGTCGTCGAAAACTGAATTCGACGAAAACCAGGGCAAACAAAAACTGAGGTTCCACTGTATACTATATATTCCAAGTGAAGCAATGTCATGTTAAGCATTTTCCATGTTTGAAGTGCTGAAACATCTAAATATAAACTAGTGTACATAGTAAAGTAAAGTAAATTTTATTTCATTGCATTTTTACATAGATATTGGTAGTTACAATTATAAACTGAAGTGCAAGGAGAGCCACTGACATGCCATGGCATTAGGGGCAGCTTAATCTAATGACTTATAGACTATGTATATAATATTAGGGAAATTGATTGAGTTTATTCTAGTTATAAATTTGATTTCAAGTTACAATATGATGATATTATAATGTTATAATTACAATATGAAGATATTAAATTGTAACGTGTTTAGGAGGATGGTAATATAAAATTGAGAGTATCTTAAGGAGGAAACATTGAGCGTTTTTGAAAGTAATTTATAGTATGAGGATTTAGTTTTGGGTGAGTAGGAAAAAAACATTGAGCATTTTTTAAAGTAATTTATAGTATGAGGATTTAGTTTTGGGTGAGTTGGGGGTAATATAATATTAACATATTAGTAAAAATTGAAATTGTATTATGGGATAATAATATTGAGCATTTTTGAAAGTAGTTTACAGTATGAATATTTAGTTTATGGTGAGGAGGTGGTTTTTTAGAAGAGTCTTAAATTTATTTTCAGACAAGCTTATCTTAATATATTCTGGTAATGAATTCCAGATTCTGGGGCCCTTCATGTGCATAGAATTTTTACATAGGTTGATATGGACTCTGGGTATATCAAAAAGTGATCTGTGTCTTGTGTTGTGGTCATGGGTCCTATTAAAGTTGGTGAGGAGAATTTTGAGTGGAGGGTTTATATTAGAGTGTAGAGTTTTATGTATGTAATAGGCACAAGAATACGTATGGATGTTCTTTACAGTGAGTAGTTTTAGACTTTTGAATATTGGTGGAGTATGCTGTCTAGAGTGGGAGTTAACCCTTTGGGGGTCGACAGGCCTTCTCGAAACCTGTTCCTAGGGTCGAAATGTTTTTGGAAAAAAAAATAATAATTTTTTTTATGAAATGATAGAGAATCTTATTCCGATCATAACGCCACCAAAATTATGAAAGTTGATCGAAAAGTAACAGAATTATGCTTTCGCGAAG